>JZKD02S0761995.1:31662-55212 GCA_000966675.3 Picea glauca
TCTTGGGGATTCCCTCGTGTATAGGCCAGAAAAACATGAAGAAGAAGGATAAGGGTTCAATACAAAGTCATGGTGGGACTAACTGGGAATCAAATTCCTATGAAGTACCTAGACATGGGAACCAAATGGAAAATAAGGCTCTAACTATGATTCTCATGGAAGGAAGGATCTACCACATAAAGTATGACACACTTATCAACAAGGAAGGTTAGTGTCGCATTTCAATGGGGTCGATCCTAAGGCCAAACTGAACCAAGAAACGAATAATGAAAAAATACAAGTAGGGAAAAACCTAACCTATATTCCAGTTTTGTGGTCAATACCTATCATAATGGATCAATACGATAAACAAATGTCAAAGAAAAAATGTCTTCAATATCCTACTTGTAAGGCCAATAACACTCATCCACAAGTTAATAAATCCAATATAGATAGAAACTTTGGAAAATAAGAGGTGTTATTGAATAAAAAACTTGAAAACAACAAACCTAGACTATACAATATGGTACAAGGAATCACACTTACGACTCATGCATGGTACTAGTTTAAGTAGATCTCGCTGCTAGGCTGTGACCAAGAGTCTCTTCGGTAGTCAACCTAGAAAGTCTCCCAAAAGGGAAGAAACCACAAACCACAGTGTAAGTCTTCCCATGGTATAACAACCATATTCATTTCTTTGAGGATAGCCTCATCTAAAGGAAATTCAATATCCGATAAATCATGTGAACAAGGAGGGTCGACAGTCCCAAAGGGGGGAGAAAAATGACCATAACGATGGAGATTTTGGCCAGGATCGACAGAGTCTATCAACGAAGAATCACAAGCACAAGGGATTATTATACACAAACATCAATATCAAAATCACAAGGAAACTCGAGATCACTTGGAACAAGAGCGAGATGAAAGGGCACACGTTCCCACATTGGATAAACCAATGGATCAATTACTAATACCAAGTCTTGTGAAGGAAAACATGAGTGGATAACTTCTTGATTAGGAGAAATTGAATGCTGAGGATAATATGCCACATAATTAACCTGTAAATTCTACATGAACACTAGGAACATATAAAGGGGAATCCTGAACTAACGCCAAATTAGGATGGTGATTATCAGATGCTAGCTGGTTGATAGTAAAAATTCTTCCATTATGAGGGAAATGCATCACCCAGAAGAGTGTAGACACCACAACATCCATAATGTTATCACATGAAGTTGTTATAGGTCATTTTCCCCCTTAGGTTCTAATTTTTTCTCTTTAGTCTTTAGGTTTGTTTTATTTTTCCCTTTGTGATTTTCTTAGGTTAGTATAAAGAAATAAAAGTTTGGGTTTTGGTTCACATTTTTGGCCTACACCTATGGTTCATAACCTAGTTCATCTTTTGGTTTATGTCTTTGACTCATCACTTGACTTGACATCAAGCACTATCGACCCCATGACCCCAAAAACCTGACAAGTCACTCCATCCACTCATTCTCTTGATCCTTTCCACTCTTTCCCTATGCCCGTTAAGGATTCAAATCAAATTTTGAAAAGGGCGTTGCCAACTCACTAGGTGTTTTATTAAGATTAAGATTTGTTCATGTATGAGGATTCTAACAGTTTACTAATTTGAAATCTTCCTCCTAATCTCGGTGCTGCTGAAACCACTAGTCCAGACATAACTACGGATTGTGCTACGGGATTGACTATTCAAGGTGAAATGGAGGTTGAGATAGATGTAACGACTCCATATCTTGTTGCAGATCTTCCACTCATCAGCCATAATGTCTAGGTACTTCATGAACCTTTTCAGCTTCTTTGAAGAGCGTTAAGATATCTCTATCTTATCTTTTAGTAGTGCATGGTGCTGCAAGCTACCAATTCTCCCACCAACCAACCTCTTTACCTCTTCTGCCACACACTCCATAGCCATTTGCACAATGATTTTTTCATTCACCGGAACTCAGACCATTTGCTTCAGAATTTGAGCACCCAACCTTGGCTCTTATTATCCATACTGCACTACTGAATTGCTAGACTGCGCTATGGATCCCCTATTCCAATGCTGTCATTCCCTATCAAACATTTGTTATCTTCTATGCTCACATATCCAATATTTAACTCCCCCTTTTTCACTAAGTCACATTATAATTTCATCTCATAAGTCTACTTGCAGTGAGGAGTTAGGATCCCCTGTGTTTTTAAAATATTTGAGGACCTTGTATGGTGGATTAATGACAGTCTAAACCTGAGAAGTGCAGTCTCCCTTCATACCATTTCTTGGAGTATATTTTCATCATTTGTAAACCATTACACTAGTCTATTGTTGATCCAGAAGTGAGTTGGAGGAAAGCCTTGAATGACCAATTAAGGATCACCTTCAAAACTCAAAGACCTTTCCCTCTGTTTGGTTTCTTTACCCCTCATATCATTATAGTCTTTTGATCCCCTACTTTTATCCATGGATACACGTCAAAATAAGAAGTCTCAAAAGTGAGGGACTGTGGTCAGGACTAAACCTTCTGACATGCACCTGCTTGATGTTGAGCCTATGGTCAAGGAGGTTTTCCAAAGGGTGTGTTTCCTCTCTTTTTGTCAAAACATGAAGAGGGGACACCCTGAAGTAGCAAGGAAGTTTTCCTTAAACTTTGATGGAATTAAGACCAAGGTGGGAAACCTTGAGTTTGAGGTATCTGAGTCCACTATTGCAGTATTCACTGAGATACCCAACACTGGTGAGAGGTGGTTCAAATCGATGATCCTCAATGTAGACTTTTCCAAGGATTTCCTCAAGCGAGACTATCAGAAAGATAATTTGTCTAAGGGTGTGCCTAGGAGCCACGTGGTTGAGGGTTTTGATAAAATGTTGAAGATTATCCAGAGATATTTCACATGTGATGGAATATTTAATATTATATACTAGTATCACATAAGACTCTTGCTACATTTCACTGGCAAGGATTCAATGGATATCCCTTTTTATCAGTTAAGAAGTATGGGAAAGATGTCTGATAGATTCCAAGCCAAGTTCAAGGCTTTCGACACTAGTGTTTTCCACTCTAGGTTGATTAGGATGATGGTTATGGAAGAGTTAAATAAAAGGACCATTTCTTGGGAACAATTCATTGTCTCTTCCAATATGTAGCTATATATCCTCTACCCATTAGTCTAGGATGCAGAGCCCTTTTCCATCCAATAGTGTTTCTCGAGCAGGAACAAGCAGGAAGAGAAAAAACAAACCTACTACCAAAGACAAAAAAAACCCTAAGGAAATTGAAGAAGAAGAGAGGGATATCCATCACTCCCCACAAAGAGAATTTTCACCTCCTCCTGCACCTGAATTGGAAGAAGTTTCTTCATCAACCAAAAACACAACCAAGAAGGGGAGGAAATTTCATTTCCCTTCACCTGCTCCAGCAGATAATACCAGATTCAGGAGGCCTTTTACTATATCATCATCCCACAAAGAATTTGTTGAAGCAGAAGTCATACCCCATGCTTTAGTCCCAAAGAAAGTTAAATGTAAAGGTGCATCCATTGAGGAGACTATTGCTAGTGGGAAAACCCCCCCTTAAGACTACACTAGGGATCAGAATGTAGGCAGATCACAACCATCTAAAATTCAACTAATTCTCTAACTACCCCAAACATACTCAAGACTTATACAAGAAAATCAAAGATGAGAAGGATCGTGTAACTATACCTCTACTCCATGTCTAGTGATGATCCTCTCACCCTTGAAAGCTTCACTGATTGCACACCTCCTCCCAAGGCCAGTCTGCATTCAAAGATAGACAAACATAAATCTACAAGAATGAAATTCATATAAAAATAAGGGTTAGATGTTAGAATATCAAAACATAAACCATTACAAACATTCAATACACCATGATTTGGGACAGGAAAAGTACTTTTATTAATAATTCAATGATTATACATTTTACAACCAAAGCCGGCTATTGCTCTACAAATCTAGTCCGAGCTCCTCTTCACCAAGATCCAAGTGCACCTTTGTTTGGATTCTCCTCTCAACCTTTGGATATCTTCTTGTCAAGTGAATGGGTTTCTGATGGAGGAACAAGGGCTAATTGGGAAATGTAGGGGCAATTCTGACAAAAGGGATGCAATTACTTGGGGCAAGGAGGGGATGTGAAATGGGAAGAGTTTCATTGTTCTTATGTCTAGATGTGGAATGAGACCCCAACACCTCCTTTTATATGGGAAAAGGATGGTTTTTTGGATGGGTAGTGTGCTATAGGCAGTGGATTAGTTGGGAAAATACCCAATAGCCCGTAATCTCAACGAATTCCTTGCAACTTTTTATTTTTTGAAACTTTTGCAAGTTTAAGAGGGATATACTGGTGCAACATGCATACGTACGTGGTATGTAGTGGTGCATCAAGCATATGTACATGGGAAATATTGGTGCAGGGCACGTACATATTCAAAAAATGGGTTTTTTAGAAGAGCAATTCAATGATGGCTTGGAAAAAAATGCAAGTAAGAGGGACAAATTCCAGGTATGCATGTGTAGAGTAATTTAGGTTTATAACAGATTCCCCCTAATGTGTGAGGTCATAAGAGCATATGATTTCCAAAATACATTACAAAATCTTCACCAATGTATGAAATGAGTGAGTCTGGGACCAGAGTTCAAGAGGTTCCATCTGCAAAAATAACAATTGTCTCTCCGAGGTGGGAATACCCATGCTCGAGATGAAACAAATCATGGCTTCCAATCAAATACACTACAAATCCATGCCATATAACTATATAAAGTGTAGTCGTGATCAATACACAGCGGATCTACATCTCAAAATCAAAGATATACAAGTATAGTATCCATCTTCAAGAAGCCAATACCGCATGATGGCTAGAGATGAGGTCTTCATAGCTTGAGAAACAACTTCAAGATCTTCAAAACTCAGGTAGGAGTGAAATGTGAGTGTATGAATTCACTACCCATAGGTCTTCAATGGATCATTGGGAAAAGACAAGAGGATGTCTATGATCAGGCAGAGAACTTCAATGATTTTGAATCAAGACTTGACTAGACTTTTAGGATGGTCGATTCATATGATCAAGAGACAAACTGCAGAAAGGCCGAATCAGGTTGGGTGAAACTTCCCTTGGACAAAAGCATGAAACATGATCAGACTCACACATCATGACATTAACATAAGTTCACGATGCAGGTGCCAACGAAAACTCTCCATGCGTTTGGAAGATTAACCAAACAAAGGAGCACACAACTCTATGTAGTGAGAAAAACTTCCTAAGTTCATACTAGATCCCAATGCTTGACGAATAAATAGAAGTATGTACTTTGTCCAAGGGCGACTCATTGTCATTCCAAAAAATAATATATATTTCCCATCCCCTCTTTTTGCGTTTTTTTATTTTTTTGTCTTTTTCAATTTTTAAATAGCTTGAAAAAGAATAAAAGAATGCTACATTACAAATGAGGAATGAGTGTCGCAAACAAGCATACTAGTTCCAGGTGCAAGGAACACACTAATTCTCATAGCAAGGATATAGTTGCAGGAAAAGGACACTCGGGGAAAAATCCTCCATGGGTCAAGGTACCAAGTCGCAGAGGCAAAGTGCTTACAAGGCTTTCATATAAGGCATGCTTCAAAGGTTCAGTTGAGAGCAACATGGAGTCGGCATTAGGCCAAAAATAGAGAGATGCAAATGAGATTAGAAAGACATAATGAAACCCCCTTCAATGTAATCTTTAATGAGCCCAGAGAAGATAAGATCGATAGTTTTTTCACATTTAGAGTGTCTGAAAAAATGTAAAAGAAGACTCCAAGGGGTACCTTTTTCAGAGATAGTCTAGTCAGTTTGAAAAAGGGGTAAACTAGCACCAAAAGTACATCTATTCAAAACCATTTTAACGAGTGTGACACGGACAATATCACTCGACAATCTTTTCAATTTTAAGGAGTCTAAAAAGAGATTAACTATGGACTCACTGCCTTTTTCTTGATTTATTCTCCTTAGCCCGAAAAAGTATAAATTTACTGACAAAAACTCTCTCGATGAGATGAATCTCTCGAGGTGTACCTTTTTCCTCCATAATCTACAGGCTGGAAAAAGGGGTAAAGTCATGCCAGTAGATGTTCTTTTGGACCAATTTAACGAGTGTGAAGGAACAAGTTCACTCGGTGATCTTTTCAATTTTAGGGAGTCTGAAAAGAGCTTAACTATGGACTCTGTGGGGGTTCCTTTTTCGAAATTAATCTCCAAGGCCTGAAAAAGGTGATAAACCAAAACCAAGGAGAATGTTCCTTTTTTGTAAATTTAGTCCCTCAGGTCCAAAAAAGGGTTACAATTGTACCTGAGAATACTCTTCTAGCGAACCGAAGTCCATAGACTATACCTATGTTCGTATAATTGACCATCCAAACCGAAAAATGGGTAAACTACCGCCAGACATACATGCCTTCAAATTTGAGTTTGGCGAGCGTGAGGGGAAACAAGATCGCTCGACAATATTTTCATGTTTAGAGAGTCTGAAAAGGGATCAAATAAGACTCTAGGGGGCTACTTTCCTCAAGCAATCCCAAAGAGATAACTTGTACCAAGAGGGGGAAGCAAGGGATCCCATGCCCCCATTGGATAAACCAATGGATCAATTGTGGAGACCATGTCTCGAGAAGGAAAACATGAGTGAACAAGTTCCTGCTCAGGAGTAATTGAACATAAAGGATGAAATACCACATAATTAACCTATGGAGGGGTAGAGTCTACACAAACACTAGGAACATATAAAGGGGTAGCCTAAAATAATTATGAATTAGGATGGTGATTATCATATGCCAACTAGTCAATAGTGACAATGCTTCCATTATGAGGGAAATGCATCACCCAAAAGAGCGTAGACACCACAATGTTCATAGCATACACATAATCATGTTCGAGAAACATATTGAAATCTAGTAGGCCTTGCACCACTATAACATCAACAAGGACAGTGTTCCCACCTAACGAGATAGACAACTAAGGAAGAAACCCCAAATATTCACTAGGACATCTGTCAAAAGCCAACAACTCATGCAAAGTAGACACAATCTTAGGAAAACCCAAAACTTTCCAAATCGAGGAGGATAAAATACTTGTGGAGGCTCCTTCATCCACAATACATCAATAAATGTTTGTTGAATTAACTTCAACCCTTATTTGAAAAGGTGTAGAATAAGGAAGGTGAGGCTCAACAAGGTCATTCCAATCAAAGGAAACCATCCTAGGGCTTGGAGGGGGTGTACTCGAAGTGAGAAGAATTCCCCCTTGCTCTGAAAGTACTGAACTGGAAATGCTAAGAACATATTTAGTAGACACATCACTCCCCAAGAGAAGAGTGGGACCACCTGAATATTGCATCGGCGTGACCACTTTGGTAGACTTGACACTCTCCAAGAGAGGAGTGGGATCAACCAAATACTGCATCGGCGTGACCACTTTCTCAACCACTAGCTGAAAAATCTGTGAGGAAACCTCAGAAGACTCAGAATCATAAGAGTTTGCAGATAGGGACCAAAATCTTCATGTCTCTAGAATTCTAGGGCATAGATGAGTAAGGTTATCTCCCTTGCAAATATTACAAGGGAACCTAGGCTTACATCCTATCTGTCTAGGTTTCTCAATAGAATCAATGACCCTAGCATGACTAGTAGTGGCTAGTTGCACATCTCCAACATGACTTGCAGAAGTTGTTGATTGGTCGATAACATGACTCGCAGAGGCTACAAACCTATTGCCAGTATGAATTGCAATGACTGGGATTTTTACCCTAACATGACTTGCAGACGTTGGGTGTTGGTCTTCAACACGACTAGCAAAGGTTGGTTGTTGAACTCCAGTATGAATTATAGGGACTAGGTTCATGCCCCTGGCATGACTTGCAGAGGCTAGGTGATCATCTTCAACATGACTTGCAGAGGTTGACGACCTATCTCCAACATGACTTGCAAAGGTTGGGGACTTCTTTTTTCTATTCTTCCTCTTTCTATTTCATTTAGACTTTCGGTTACTAGTAACTGTACTTTCACTAGAGGCAGGAGAAGGAGGAGGAGAAGAATTCACCAACGAAGGAACATCAACATGATTCCCATGACATAAAGAACTTAACTGGGAAGCTTCAAGATAATTTGGGACATGTGGAATGGTACCCAACCAAACCAGTGATCCCACTTTCAACCCAAGAATGTACAAAGTGGCCATCAAAGGGACACCAACATTTCCTAAGAAAGGAAAAGAACAATAATCTCCTTTTGAAGGGGTTCCTTGGTTGGTATCGTCAGGAAAATTTTCCATGAATATATTTTGCATAAGTTCTCCCCTTTCGGGATAGTTCAAGTCCATAAAAGTCTCACACATTGACTTCGATGAACCAGTGTTATCAAAACAATGCCTATAAAGAGGCGACTCCACGTTTCTAAGTGGAAGACCGAAAAGTCCTCATGATTGGTGGAGTGGGCGGTCTACCACCTTATGTTAGAGACCCAAATAAATGATTCACTAAATCACTATGGAAAACTAGGGAGCAAAGAGCACACACTAAAATTTCCTATAATAAAAATCAAGCAAACAACTATCTAGTAGGAAGAACAGTTACACCCACCAACACTAGAGAAACTAACCAGTGAAAGTAGAAATCGAACATGGAAGCACCCTCCAGGTATACTCTACAAAGTTTGACTCGACATCTTCCTTAGGTACCGTGGTATACCCCCACAGTCACTTGTGTAAGTCCATAGAATAAAGGAAACTAAGTTTCCAACCCGCAAACAGTCACCAGGAGGGTACAGTCAATAGTCGGGTGGACCACAATGAGTAGGATAACAAGTCTGAAACCTACCGAGGGTATCAAAAGAAAGTGGTATGAAATACAACAGAGGATCTCGAATGGATTCGAGGTCCACAAAGCACCATAGGAAAATGAGAGTGATAGTATTCCCACGACATATCCTCAACATGTGTTCCCCACTACGTTTAGTTTGGCTTTGTAGGGGTTATCTCCAATGCTTTTCCTCATGTGACCTTGTGTTTAGCCCCTATGTTAGAGGGCCCCCCCTGATAACTTTCACGTCACTGGAATTTAACACTCCCTAGATCTGACTCCGATGTTTGTTTAAAAGCCTTCAAGATTTTCCTCTCCAACCTAATTCAAGGCCCTAACCCTGAACTAGTTGGTTGACCCTACAAACATAAAAGTCTAACTAATTTTAGATTTAGCGTTCATTTGAATGGCTTGATTTACTTAAAAAGGGTGTGGTAGTGCAACTGATGTTGTTAAAACTCTTGCGAAAAATTAAACTTATAAGAACACTAGTAAAGAAGGATTATCTTTCTTATTTTTCTTTTGAAATTCTTTTAAGATGAGAAGAAAACACAACATTATGCTAATTTATTTTTCTTAAAATTCAAGCTAAAAATAAGCTAAAAATGCTAGGAAACACAAGAAGACCAAGAAAACAAGTAAACTGAAATCTAACCCAAGCTATGGCTGTAAAAACAAAGACTCTAAAATATGTCAAGAAACCCTGAGAAGTATAAACCTCAACCAGGAAAGAGGTTGGCTTCCTCTTTTTCAAAAACAATTTCTTGAACTAGGTACGCTACTAGTGCTTTAGAAGCCTCTGTATGTACATGGGTTGTCTATAAAGCAGGGTGTGTATGTACGTGTGATGACCCACAATAGTGCGCACACACCTCTATACTTATTCAAAAAAAATAAAAATAGATAGACTGACAGGGCAGGGAGAACTAGTATGGCACCTAAAGGTGACCAGAATCCCTTAAAAGACTTGACAAACTCAATATAAACTCAAAAGGTACAAAAATCAATTAGACGCCCAAAAAGACCCCTAAAACCCTAGAGGCTTCCCCAGTATGGTCGCCATTTCTGTTAGCGGGAAAAACCCCCCTTAAGACTACACTAGGGTTCAGAATGTAGGAATATCACAACCATATAAAATTCAAATACTTCTCTAACTACCCCAAACATACCCAAGACTTATACAAGAAAATAAAAGATGAGAAGGATCATGTAACTATACCTCTACTCTGCATTCGATGATGATCCTCTTGTGCTTGAAAGCTTCGCTGATTGCACGCCTCCTCCCAAGGTTGGCTTGCATTCAAAGATAGACAAACAAAAAGATAAAAGAATTCAATTCATATACAAATAAGGGTTATATGTTATAATATCAAAAAATAAACCATTACAAACATTCAATACACCATGATTTGGGACAGGAAAAGTACTTCTTTTATTGATAATTCAATGATTATACCTTTTACAACCAAATCNTCCCTTGCAAATATTACAAGGGAACCTAGGCTTACATCCTATCCATCTAGGTTTCTCAACAGAATCAATGCCCCCAACATGACTAGTAGTGGATGGTTTCACATCTCCAACATGACTTGCAGAAGTTGCTGATTGGTCGATAACATGACTCGCAGAGGCTACAAACCTATTGCCAGTATGAATTGCAATGACTGGGATTTTTACCACAACATGACTTGTAGACGATGGGTGTTGGTCTTTAACACGACTAGCAGAGGTTGGTTGTTGAACTCCAGTATGAATTACAGGGACTAGGTTCATGCCCCTGGCATGACTTGCAGAGGCTGGGCACTCATCTTCAACATGACTTGCAGAGGTTGACGACCTATCTCCAACATGACTTGCAAAGGTTGGTGACTTCTTCTTCCTATTCTTCCTCTTTCTATTTCATTTAGACTTTCGGTTACTAGTAACTGTTCTTTCATCAGGGGAAGGAGAAGGAGGAGGAGAAGAATTTTCCAATGAAGGAACATCAACATGATTCCCATGACATAAAGCACTTAACTGGGAAGCTTCAAGAGAATTTGGGACATGTGGAATGGTACCCAACCAAACCGGTAATCCCACTTTCAACCCAAGAATGTACAAACTGGCCATCAAAGGGACACCAACATTTCCTAAGAAAGGAAAAGAACAATAATATCCTTTTGAAGGGGTTCCTTGGTTGGTATCATCAGGAAATTTTTCCATGAATATATTTTGCATAAGTTCTCCCCTTGCGGGATAGTTCAAGTCCATAAAAGTCTCACACATTGACTCCGATGAACTAGTGTTATCAAAACAATGTCTATAAAGAAGTGACTCCATGTTTCTAAGTGGAAGACCGAAAAGTCCTCATGACTGGCAGAGTGGGCGGTCTACCACCTTATGTCAGAGACCCAAAGAAATGATTGACTAAATCACTATGGAAAAATAGGGAGCAAAGAGCATACACTAAAAGTTCCTATAATAAAAATCAAGCAAACAACTATCTAGTAGGAAGAACAGTTACACCAGCCAACACTAGAGAAACTAACCAGTGCAAGTACAAATTGAACATGGAAGCACCCTCCAGGTATACTCTACAAAGTTTGACTCGACATCTTCCTTAGGTATCGTGGTATACCCCACAGTCACTTGTGTAAGTCCCTAGAATAAAGGCAACTAAGTTTTCAACCCGCAAACAATCACCAGGAGGGTACAGTCGATAGTCGAGTGGACCATAATGAGTAGGATAAAAATTTTGAAACCTACCGAGGGTATCAAAAGAAAGTGGTATGAAATACAACAGAGGATCTCGAATGGATTCGAGGTCCACAAAGCACCATAGGAAAATGAGAGTGATAGTATTCCCACGACATATCCTCAACATGTGTTCCCCACTACGTTTAGTTTGGCTTTGTAGGGGTTATCTCCAATGCTTTTCCTCATGTGACCTTGTGTTTAGCCCCTATGTTAGAGGGCCCCCCCTGATAACTTTCACGTCACTGGAATTTAACACTCCCTAGATCTGACTCCGATGTTTGTTTAAAAGCCTTCAAGATTTTCCTCTCCAACCTAATTCAAGGCCCTAACCCTGAACTAGTTGGTTGACCCTACAAACATAAAAGTCTAACTAATTTTAGATTTAGCGTTCATTTGAATGGCTTGATTTACTTAAAAAGGGTGTGGTAGTGCAACTGATGTTGTTAAAACTCTTGCGAAAAATTAAACTTATAAGAACACTAGTAAAGAAGGATTATCTTTCTTATTTTTCTTTTGAAATTCTTTTAAGATGAGAAGAAAACACAACATTATGCTAATTTATTTTTCTTAAAATTCAAGCTAAAAATAAGCTAAAAATGCTAGGAAACACAAGAAGACCAAGAAAACAAGTAAACTGAAATCTAACCCAAGCTATGGCTGTAAAAACAAAGACTCTAAAATATGTCAAGAAACCCTGAGAAGTATAAACCTCAACCAGGAAAGAGGTTGGCTTCCTCTTTTTCAAAAACAATTTCTTGAACTAGGTACGCTACTAGTGCTTTAGAAGCCTCTGTATGTACATGGGTTGTCTATAAAGCAGGGTGTGTATGTACGTGTGATGACCCACAATAGTGCGCACACACCTCTATACTTATTCAAAAAAAATAAAAATAGATAGACTGACAGGGCAGGGAGAACTAGTATGGCACCTAAAGGTGACCAGAATCCCTTAAAAGACTTGACAAACTCAATATAAACTCAAAAGGTACAAAAATCAATTAGACGCCCAAAAAGACCCCTAAAACCCTAGAGGCTTCCCCAGTATGGTCGCCATTTCTGTTAGCGGGAAAAACCCCCCTTAAGACTACACTAGGGTTCAGAATGTAGGAATATCACAACCATATAAAATTCAAATACTTCTCTAACTACCCCAAACATACCCAAGACTTATACAAGAAAATAAAAGATGAGAAGGATCATGTAACTATACCTCTACTCTGCATTCGATGATGATCCTCTTGTGCTTGAAAGCTTCGCTGATTGCACGCCTCCTCCCAAGGTTGGCTTGCATTCAAAGATAGACAAACAAAAAGATAAAAGAATTCAATTCATATACAAATAAGGGTTATATGTTATAATATCAAAAAATAAACCATTACAAACATTCAATACACCATGATTTGGGACAGGAAAAGTACTTCTTTTATTGATAATTCAATGATTATACCTTTTACAACCAAATCCACTACTGCTCCACGAACCTGGTCTAGGCTCCTCTTCACCAAGATCCAAGTGTGCCTCTATCTGGTTTCTCCTCTCAACCTTCAAATCTCTTCTTGGGAAGTGAATGGGTTTCTGAGGGAGGAAGAAGGGCTAATTGGGAAATCCAGGGGCAATTCTCACAAAAAGGTTGCAATTAGTTGGGGCAAGGAGAGGATGTGAAACAAGCAGAGTTTCATTTTTCATATGTATATATGTGTAATAATACCCTAACACCTCATTTTATATGGGAAAAGGATGGTTATTTGGTTTGGTGATGGGCTATAGGCAGTGGATTAGTTGGGAAACTACCCAATATCCCATAATCTCAACGAATTCCTTGCAAATTTTTATTTTTTGCAACTTTTGCAAGTATACGTGGGCTATTGTGGTGCAACATGCGTATGTACATGGATTGTAGAGGTGAATAAAGTGTATGTACATGGGAAGTATTGTTGCAGGGCGCGTACATCTTCAAAAAATGGGTTTTTAAGAAGAGCAACTCAGTGATGGCTTGGGAAAAAATGCAATTAATAGGGCCAAATGCTAGGTATGCATGTGTATAACAATTTAGGGTTATAAAACCTATTGAGGTTATAACCAAAGCCTCTTTTCAAGAGAAATATAAAGGTAAAGGTAAAGCCACTGAGAAGCCTATTGAGGTTATCAACATCAACACTGCCCCTGGCAATCCCACTTTCAAAAGATTGATTAGAAAACTTAGGGATGCTAGAAAGGAAGTTGCCCATTTGAAGGAAGAAATATTGATTTAGATAAGAAAGATGAAGGAGCTCATGGACATGTATGATGAAAACCTTGATTTGGCAAGGTTTACAACAAGAATATTCTTTCCTCTCCATAGACAACTTAATACTATGTATAGGGAAAATAGAAGCATTCAATCCTAAAACATGAAGCTCAAGGAATAATTGCAGCCCTTTAATAATGATTCAGCTCAGAGGAACTTAAATGTTCTAGTACAAGATGCAATAGAAAGAGATGAACTTACAGTAGAGAAGAGTACCCCTACTAAAGAAAGAGATGTTGCCATGACAGAGGAAAGGTCTCATGAAACAAGAAGGAGTGTTAGATTGAGGAAGTAGATGGAGGGTATGACAGATCCATTTTTGAGGGTGGTTTCTTTTGCAAGCTTGAAGTGTTCAGGGAAGTATAATATTTTCACCTATATAGGCATTTACAATTTCCTAGTCCATCAACTAAGATTTTTTGTGTTTTTGAAGAGTGGTTCAATCACAAAGAAAAACACAGGGATTTTGTAGTGCTTGGCGCTATGGAATCGCCTACACAAACTGCTATGTGACTGCTTTACCAAAGTCTCTATGGAATCTACAGAGAATCTTTTCAAAGAGGTGGTACATAATTGGCTACCAAATGCGCTACCAAATGGTGCTACGAAATGTCCATTACATTCAAAGGTTTAAATTCATAACTCCTTCTTGAATTTGATGATGTGGAGGGAATCAAAGATCAACAAGTGGCATATGGGGATCAACATACAAGCTTGAAGGACACATCAAACTATATAAATATGCGCCCAAGATGCAAGACATGTCATTCAATGTTTGTTAGAGTGGTTTCCAACATGGCTCCTTAATTTTAGTAGTTTGTTAGATCTGTTGGTACAGATGTTAGAATTGTATTTTTTTGTGGAGAATCCTAGGATAGGAAGGCCAACTTACACCTCTAGTTGTTGCCTATTGTTTTTTATTATAAATACATCTGATGAATTATTTTATAGGTTCGAATGGTTGAGTAGAGCTCCCATTTTGTAATATTTTGACTAAGCAGAGTTGTTCTCTGGTTATGTATGAGACTTGAGGCATTTTCATTAATAGAAGTTGGTTTCCTTTTATCATCTGTTTTCCTCTTATTATGAAATTATCATGATTGGATGATCCATATGAGATTTTGTGTTTGTATTATAATGGATGTTTTATTATAATGTTTCTATGAATTTTTTTAAGTGTTTTAAACTTTAAGTTCAAGAGGTTCTTATGACTGAGTTTTTCTTCACCTAGCTTCTTGAAGGTCTGATGCTTATAGCATACCTATCCACCTTCCTCACTAAGTCTTCCTTCTATTCACCTTTACCCTTAAACCACTGACTGAAGTTAATCAAAACCTTATATGCTTATGCATGCTAGCCCATATTTCTGTGTTAAAACATTCTTATGGTAAGTTTTGTCCATTTGACCTTTAATCTTTTATTTAAATTCTGTTAGCACTTTGTAAATTTGTTCGACTGATAAAAAAAATGACAGAGGTAACCTACAAACCAACTTTAGAGCTGGGTACTAGCCTTCTCAGCTCATAGAGGGATCTCTCGTATCACTTGGTGTTTCTTTGGCAATCAATGGTTAGGTTTAGTTTGTTTTGGGGGGGGGGGTTATAAATTTGTTGGCAAGGAAGAGAGAGGACACTCAGGGCTATGGAGTCGGATTTATGAAAAAGAATAGGAACAATGACTGGTCAGTAGAACTCTCTAAAGGATAAATTCTAAATGAGGCGATGGATTTGATTTATAATTTGTAATTTTTAGAGTGTAAGAAGAAAGGAGAAAACAAGCAACTACATTAGAGCATTAGTGAAATGAATTCTGAATTAGTTATGAAGAAACTTACATAGTTTAAATTTCTTAAGCCAAGATCATCATAAGATGAATTATGGGCCTTTAAACTATCTAATTTAAACATAAGACAATGCTAATGGAATAAAAAACACAGGAAATACATACAAAGAGAGAATACAAAACTCATATCACCACCATTAGAATATTTTCATGGAGACTTCAAAGACTTATGCATATGTATTCTATTCAGATTTAGAAAATTACAATTGAGTTCAAAACAACTAGAACTATGCCCTTGCATTTATGCCATCATTAATACATTCGAAAATCCTAATACTTATACAATTCGAGTTCCTTCAGTTAGAGATCGATTACAATATCTGAACTGAAATGTTTCATCTTCTAAAACCGATTATAATGATTACAAATGATTGTTTCGGTATGGGAACTGATTACAATGATTAACAAAAAAACGTTTTATGATCGAATTGTTGATTCCTCTGATGCTTCAGCTCCTTCCTCGACTACATTCTCTTTGAAATGTCACTTGTACTCTTTAAAATCTAATTTCATTTATCCATATTCTCCCTAAACATTTGAGAATAATATATTTGAATAAAAATAATTTCCAAATATTTTTTATCCTATAGAATTAAATTTCCATATATTAATTCATGCCCGTGGTTTTGAAAAACCATTTATTGCTTCCTTCCCATGGTTTTGAAAACCATGTCTTGTTTTGCTCGAATTACCATTTCACCGAAAAACATGTCTTGTTTTTCCCAATTTACCATTTCGCTGTGAAAACCATTTACTAGTTTGTTTCCCATGGTTTTCAAAACCGTGTCTTGGTCACCATCTTTGGTAAAATAATTTTAATCCTCTTCTTTTACTTCTATAAAAAATTTAGATAAACAATTATCCAAATATTTAGTCCACGTGCATTTTTCCATTCAAAAACCTTTATTTTTGTACTGTAAAATTTAATTTTAACCTCTGTGAAATTTTTCCACTAGGAGGAAGAACCTTTTTTTATGGCATTGGAAACTCCATGATTTGTTTTGAAATGCATTCCTAGAAAACTATCATCATATGCCACACGTTTATGAAAAAAATCATATATTAAATATTATCCATAGTATTTCGGTCTTGGGAGGAGTGGTTTTAACCCACACCACTTTTACCCCCGAAATGCATCACATAAGAACATGTCTCCCTGACCAAACACCATGGGTTAAATTTCGGCCTGCTTTCCAAAATTAACCTATGTTTACTTTCAAATATCGAAATGTATATGTGCCCTCCATCCACCCTTTGAATTTTCAATGTTAAAATTTGAGATTCGTGACCATGACTTGACGTGAAGTCATGAATTAAATATTGGATTAAATATTAATATAAATATTTTAATATAAAAATATTTATATTAACAATAATAAACTCGTTTTCCATTTTATAAGGACTTTGGGCATATGAGGCTTATCACATGACTTTGTGGATAGGTTAAGGGTGCTTAAGCTTAATAAAAGGAATATTTTTAATTTTCAATGGGAATATGATAATAATTGTAAAAATGAATGAAGTGATGGAACTGAGGGATTTAGATAAGCATCAAGGCTAGATATAGGTTTGGGATATTTGACAATTTTTTACTCATGGAGGACATGACTATTTTGGATGATCAATCGAGTGAAGGATTTAGGTGATGGGAGCTTGATGGAGCTAGTGAAAAAGTTTTAAAATCTAAGTGGAAAGATAGCACAAGGACAATATGATTTGAAAAAATTAATGCAAATTAGCATGTGATAACACATTCACAAAACTTTTGATGGGTACTGGGCTTATCCTCTTGCAATCTGAGGGTGATTCTCAGTGCTAACATTCTTGTCACCATTGTCGGGGAATGAATTGAAGACATTTCCCTGGGATTGAATGACAAAGAAATATTGATTATGAAGGTTCATTAGAAATAAATACATTAAAGATTGCATCTTGCACCTGATGACTCCACTGTTTTAGTTGTGGATCCCAAAGGAAGACACACAAGGTCTACTCCACATCTACCTCTGGAAAAACCCGAAGCTGACCCAGATAATATTATCAAGAAAGGAAAGTCTTCTCAAGAATTCTTTTCAGATACTATACCAGGTACTTATGGTCATTTACATGATTCTACTTTTAAAACTCCAGTAGCCATATCTAATCCTCCTCTTTTTCCTTCTACTGAAGTTTCTAGAAGTTTGGATTTTGAAAATTTTCCTGTTGAATACTCTTCTTTTAGCCTGAAATTTAAAGAAGAAAACTTTGAAACCCTTGCTTCTCTTGATGTTGTAAGTTGGTTCAGACTTGAGAGTATTGAATATTTTCCTACTCTAGGCCTTCCTACTTGTAATACCCCAAGGTCGAGCCCCTGTGAAATGTAATGATGTTTGTAGGATGGTGAGCCAAGTAATTACAAGCTAGTAGTCTTATGTGTTATTAGGCCGAAGAGACTAGATGCTAAGGTCAGTGGGCCTGATTTTGTATATGTAATTATGAAATTTATTAATAAAATACATCGTTGCATGTAGACTGACCACGAAGAAAGAGTGATGGGAGACGAAGCTCCACTAGGTAGGGAAAGGGATGGGACTGAGGGGCTAAGAAAGAGGGGCTAAGCTAGGGGTCTTAACCCAAGGGAATATTATAATAAATTCCTGAATAATGAAAAAATATTAAAGTGAGGAAAATTAAACATAGTTATCGTAAGTTCCTAGGAAATGGAAATGAATGCTAAATGGAGTGCATGCAGCTCCAGGAAGACATGTCTCGACATGGGCACATGTAGTTAAAGCTAGAGAGTCATCTCATTTAAGGGTTTCTCTCCCCATTCTTCCATCCTTCGCGGAACTCGTTTGGCCTCCATCATCGACCTCTGCTTATTTTTAATGCACCCTGAAGCCAATAACCCATGGGAACTGATCTATGATCTCCTGTGAAGCCAAACACATTTTTATTCGCCTGAGCCATGCTGTGTCGTAGCGTTTGGTTGTTGTCGTTTTGGGTTTCCATGCCCATTTTCTGTTGTTGTCGGCACTTGTGTGTTAACAAAATGTTGTTGTTGTTGTTTTTGTTATTCTCCTCACCCTGTTAGAACTGAGTTAAAGTGGTTGAAGAAGCAGGTTGTCAGGCTCACGATTGAAGAGGCAGGTTGTCAGGCCTATGAGAAACTCTCTCCAGGTGAGAGAGTTTGTTGCGAAGTGATTTTGTCCTAGAGAGAGTCCAGCACCAGCCACAGAGCTCTGATAATTATTGAGTCGGCTTGTTGCTGAGACCCTAAAA
Source organism: Picea glauca (assembly GCA_000966675.3). NCBI lineage: Eukaryota > Viridiplantae > Streptophyta > Pinopsida > Pinales > Pinaceae > Picea > Picea glauca. The sequence goes on from JZKD02S0761995.1 coordinate 50,616, forward strand.
GGGGAAGTGGGCCAGCCGATGGACTGTGGAATAGTGAAGGTGCATATTCCTGGGATGGAACAGGAATGTGGGGAATGAGAGTCCATAAGTAGTGTGCATAAGAAGAATATTAGAGAGAATCCTTCCAGTGGTACTGTGCAGTTTCCTATAACCTCAACCTAGTCTAGGACTCCCTTTCCCTAGGTGGAGCTTAGTCCCAACTTGGGGGTGACCCACTGCTGAGCATGATGAGCAGCGTGGTTTAAGGCTGGGAGGTTCATGGAAGGTCTTCATGCAGTTGGTGGTTTTACTCCAATTAAAAGATAAGTATTAGTTTTGTGCTTAAATATGTATGTTATGCATGTCTATGATTCTTGAAATGTTATCATGTGTTTCATTGCATGTAGGAATTACTGTCAATTCCATTTCAGTATGTATGGTAGAATTAATTATTTTTTATCTGTTAAAATTCATTAGAAATGCATTATATATATCTGTGTGTGAGTGTTCCTCTCTAGCGCTGCCCGACCTATTGGTGGTCGGGAACATTACAAGATGGTATCAGAGCTAAGTGAAGTGTAGGAGTAGTAGCGTTGCCCAAAAGTGGTGTTGATGGTCGAGGGAATTACAAGATGGTATCAGAGCCAAGGTTCCAACACTGAGCCTGGATGGGACATGTTAGTGGTAGTTGAAGTAGAAGTTTTTGTAAAGAATTGTTGTCGAAAAGGAAAAAATTCAAGTTCAAAACCAAGGTTCAGGTGGAAATTGTGTTAAGAGGAACCAATTTAGAACCTCAGAACATTCCTGAGTGCCAAGAGGTTAGCTTGGCCGTGTTATGAATCTCAAGGGGTGTAGCGGTATTATAAACCACGACAGACGTTGTATCGGGCTGCAGAGTAATGTTGGTCGTAAGATCTATTCTGGAGAAGGATAATCCTTCATAACCATCATTTTGGAGAAAGTGCAAGAGGGTTAACTTGGAAGCCCATTGGACTTTGCTACTTCGGTGAATTTAGGTGAAAAAAAATAAGAGAAAGACCGAAGCTCGAAGATCCGAAGTCCCGGAGGATATCTACACCATAGATCTGGGGAGAATCCTTACCGTCAGATCAATCCAAGAGTAGAAGGTAATATGCATGGTGAAGAGAAGATCAGAGCCACCATATCTACGCACAAGTGGTTGTGAGCCACAAATCTCACAGCAGATCGTAAGTCTGAAAATTCAGAATTTGGGAGACTGGAAGGAAGCAGGCGTAAAAACTTCTGAAGCCCGAAGTATCGAAGAAAAAGAGAAGATGTGGTAGGGAATGATGACATCACCTGGAGGTGACATGGATCTCTCCTATGCCTACCATGTTCCCCCACTTAGAATGTTGATAGTTGTACTATGTGGACCCGGAGGGTAAAGAAGTCTTGAAATTCAGAATTCGGGATACTGGAAGGAAGCAGGCGTAAAAACTTCTGAAGCCTAAAATTCTGGAGTAACGTGGCATGATAATGTCACCAGGAATGACATAAACACATGGGATGTGTGCCATGTGTCAATGGGTTTTGCGCCTGCCAAATATTGAAATGTCATTTGGAATGTGACATCTGCCACATGTCTGAGTGGTCCACGTGTCAGTTTCTAATGTTTCACCACGTGGACCTCCTCTCAAGTATGGGTGGTGGGCCTTGATGGTCACAATGGTGCATGGAACCAGTTTTGAAGTCTAGAGACTTGAATCTCTAGAAGAATGTTTCATAAGATAATAAAAGGAAGAACTTTCAAAAAAAAAATTAACGTCGAAGTGACAAGATGTAATGACGTCACCAAAGTTGAATGGATGTGTTCATAGATTAATGGTTTGGGATAAGTGGGGTGTGTTGATGTACAAACTCCTGAAACCTGAAGTCCCGAAGCTCTAAAGATATGAAGTCATGTAGCTCAAATGCCTGAGGTTCCATAGTGAGTGCCAGCCATGGGACGTTGGGTAGTCGTGGACTATTAATCCACCCTACTTCCCGAGTTTGTCAATCTGAAACTTTGAGAAAATTGTTGTGATGTGCTTTAAAAACTTCCAAATTCAGAGGCCCGAAGTCCTAAGTAAGCACCTATCGATCTAGTGCTTGACCATAATCGTGGTTGCATGGGTTGGGGGCTAAGAGAAAGGGGCTAGTGCCCGAAATGTTTTACAAAACATAGCAAAGCTCAGAAAGAAAAGAGTTGTTGGGATTCTTGATTGCTTGAGAACTGTAAAATGAAATCTGAATGTTTTCTTGAATTAGATTGGTTTATGAATACCATGGAATTTGATAAGGACCGTTGGCCTGAAAAAATTCAGTTGAATGCACATTGTGTTTTCATGTTTAACGATTGTCAGAATCAAACTAAATTTCCGCTTAGTGCAGAGGAATGGAGGAGGCACAAAATGCTTCTAGTTTTGAGAATGAAACTAAAGGAATGGATGTCCATTTGGGAGTTGAAGGATCAAACTCCAATGGGCATGGAGAAGAGATATATGAGTAAGGAAACATGATGAAAATCATTGAAATATTACAGAAAGATGTCCAGCATCACTGAGAAGATAACAAAAATCTCATGAAAGCCAGGGATCAACAGGGATAATTCAACTTAAATTTGATACAGAGCCTGGAAAGGACAGAAAGAAAATTGGATAAGGAGAGTGACTCTGGTAAATTAGGAAGTCACAGGTTCCTTGATGAGAAGAGAAAATCAGGGAGTGTTGGTAGACACCATCATCACTCCCAAGGACACTCCAAGAGGAGGGCACACAGTAGTTCAAGCACATCTCCTACCAGAAAGCATAGGAGATTTGGAGTGGATGAAATGAAGGGAGAAATGAACAAGATTAAGCCTCCTACATTTGATCGAGAACACCAGAAGGAGGAAGATGTCGATACATGGCTTCTTGGCACAAGGAAATATTTCCAACTGCAGAATTACTCCTCTCATGCAGAAGGGATAATTGCAATGTATCAATTGAAAGGAAAGACATCCATGTGGTGGGATCAACTTGTGAAGGTGCAACACATTAAAGAGAAAAATGTTACTTGGAAGGAATTAAAGAAGTATTTCAAAAAGAAATACTTGACTAAGAGATACTATGACAGAAATATGAAAGTGTTCTTTGAACTCAAGCTGGGTAGCATTACCATTGATAAATATGAACGAAGGTTTTTGGAATTGTTGAAGTACATTCCTTCATCAAGGATGAAACTGTCAAACTTAAAAGGTATTTGAATGGACTACCATCTCCCATCAGTGAAAAGATCTAGTATGATGATCCTAAAACTATGGAAGAAACTATAAGGAGAGAAAAATGATTATATGAGAAGCAAAGAAAAAATCCCACTTTCCAGAAGGCTTGGGATGACAAGAAGAAGTTCAAGAAAGAGCAGAGACAGAAGGGATACAAGCCTCCCTTTTTTAGAAATAGTCCTCAAGGACAACTATCTTTTAGAGAGAAGAGGATGGTTGAGGCAGGGGGAAAAAGGCCAAGGCAGATGCCCATTCAATATTGGGGCTATCAAGGAGATCACAAGTATAGAGATTGTCCCCACAAAATGGAAAAATGAGAGCTTTCCACAATGTTAAGAAAGCATAAACAATGAAAGATATGCGAAGTAGAATACCAAGGATCTATGCAGCCTTGGAAAACAAGCAAGTTGAGTTTGAATAAAACATGATTGAAGTTGAAGGTATGCTAAATAACCATGCCTTTACTATTTTAATTGATTAAGGGGCTAGTCATAGTTATATAGATCCAAAGATGGTGGAAAGTTTTCATTTGCCAAGAATCAAGCATGGAAAATTTTGGTTAGTGCAGTTGGCTATAGGAGCCAAAACAAAAGTTACTAAGTTGATTAAGTCTTGTCTAGTGGAAATGAACGTGTTGAGCACAAGGGATAAATTGAACACTTACCTTTAGGTTCCTATGACTATCTAATTAGGATGGATTGGTTGGACCAACACCATGCCATATTAGAATGTCGTAACATGGCATCCACTTTCCTGGATGAGGAAGGAAATCAGAGATCAGTCCAATGAATTCCCAGAGTAGTTGTTATCAGAGAAATATCAACAATGCAGCTGAAGAAGTGCTATAGGAAAGGTTGTCAAATATTTTCAGCGCATATGGATGAAGCACCTAAGGATAAGGTGTCAAATATTGAAGACCATGCTGTGTTAAAATATTTTGAGGATGTATTCTAGGAGGTACCAAGACTACCCCCTGTTAGCACTCTATAAATCTATTCGAATAATAAAAAGACGACGAAGGTAACTTTTTCAACCAACTTTAAGGCCCAAAATTAGCCTTTCGAACATAGAGAGCGCTCTCTCGGGAGACTCTCTTTGCACGGGATATGGATTTAAAGCAGTGCATAGATTTAACACCTTTGATATAATGGGTTCTGGTTATATTGGTACAAGAAAATAAGACTTTGGGCTATGGAGTCGATTCGAGGAAACAAAAAAAACAAATGACTTGGTGACTAAACTTTGAGAGGATAAAGGCTAAGCGAGCATCAGTCTTCAGTGAAAAAGAGTAATGTGTGGCAGAAATAAATTACAGGAAGTAACTTAGAGCACTGCTACAGGTGAATTCAGAGTTAA
>JZKD02S0761995.1:66453-86386 GCA_000966675.3 Picea glauca
TGAAACCTACCGAGGGTATCAAAAGAAAGTGGTATGAAATACAACAGAGGATCTCGAATGGATTCGAGGTCCACAAAGCACCATAGGAAAATGAGAGTGATAGTATTCCCACGACATATCCTCAACATGTGTTCCCCACTACGTTTAGTTTGGCTTTGTAGGGGTTATCTCCAATGCTTTTCCTCATGTGACCTTGTGTTTAGCCCCTATGTTAGAGGGCCCCCCCTGATAACTTTCACGTCACTGGAATTTAACACTCCCTAGATCTGACTCCGATGTTTGTTTAAAAGCCTTCAAGATTTTCCTCTCCAACCTAATTCAAGGCCCTAACCCTGAACTAGTTGGTTGACCCTACAAACATAAAAGTCTAACTAATTTTAGATTTAGCGTTCATTTGAATGGCTTGATTTACTTAAAAAGGGTGTGGTAGTGCAACTGATGTTGTTAAAACTCTTGCGAAAAATTAAACTTATAAGAACACTAGTAAAGAAGGATTATCTTTCTTATTTTTCTTTTGAAATTCTTTTAAGATGAGAAGAAAACACAACATTATGCTAATTTATTTTTCTTAAAATTCAAGCTAAAAATAAGCTAAAAATGCTAGGAAACACAAGAAGACCAAGAAAACAAGTAAACTGAAATCTAACCCAAGCTATGGCTGTAAAAACAAAGACTCTAAAATATGTCAAGAAACCCTGAGAAGTATAAACCTCAACCAGGAAAGAGGTTGGCTTCCTCTTTTTCAAAAACAATTTCTTGAACTAGGTACGCTACTAGTGCTTTAGAAGCCTCTGTATGTACATGGGTTGTCTATAAAGCAGGGTGTGTATGTACGTGTGATGACCCACAATAGTGCGCACACACCTCTATACTTATTCAAAAAAAATAAAAATAGATAGACTGACAGGGCAGGGAGAACTAGTATGGCACCTAAAGGTGACCAGAATCCCTTAAAAGACTTGACAAACTCAATATAAACTCAAAAGGTACAAAAATCAATTAGACGCCCAAAAAGACCCCTAAAACCCTAGAGGCTTCCCCAGTATGGTCGCCATTTCTGTTAGCGGGAAAAACCCCCCTTAAGACTACACTAGGGTTCAGAATGTAGGAATATCACAACCATATAAAATTCAAATACTTCTCTAACTACCCCAAACATACCCAAGACTTATACAAGAAAATAAAAGATGAGAAGGATCATGTAACTATACCTCTACTCTGCATTCGATGATGATCCTCTTGTGCTTGAAAGCTTCGCTGATTGCACGCCTCCTCCCAAGGTTGGCTTGCATTCAAAGATAGACAAACAAAAAGATAAAAGAATTCAATTCATATACAAATAAGGGTTATATGTTATAATATCAAAAAATAAACCATTACAAACATTCAATACACCATGATTTGGGACAGGAAAAGTACTTCTTTTATTGATAATTCAATGATTATACCTTTTACAACCAAATCTGCTACTGCTCCACGCACCTAGTCTGGGCTCCTCTTCACCAAGATCCAAGTGTGCCTCTATCTAGATTCTCCTCTCAACCTTCAGATCTCTTCTAGGGAAGTGAATGGGTTTCTGATGGAGGAAGAAGGGCTAATTGGGAAATCCAGGGGCAATTCTCACAAAAAGGTTGCAATTACTTGGGGCAACGAGAGGATGTGAAACAAGCAGAGTTTCATTTTTCTTATGTATATATGTGTAATAATAACCCAACACCTCATTTTATATGGGAAAAGGATGGTTATTTGGTTTGGTGATGGGCTATAGGCGGTGGATTAGTTGGGAAACTACCCAATATCCCGTAATCTCAACGAATTCCTTGCAAATTTTTATTTTTTGCAACTTTTGAAAGTATACGCGGGCTATAGTGGTGCAACATGCGTATGTACATAGATTGTAGAGGTGAATAAAGTGTATGTACATGGGCAGTATTGTTGCAGGGTGCGTACATCTTCAAAAAATGGGTTTTTAAGAAGAGCAACTCAGTGATGGCTTGGCAAAAAATGCAATTAATAGGGCCAAATGCCAGGTATGCATGTGTAGAACAATTTAGGGTTATAAAACCTATTGAGGTTATAACCAAAGCCTATGTTCAAGAGAAATATAAAGGTAAATGTAAAGCCACTGAGAAGCCTATTGAGGTTATCAACATCAACACTACCCTTGACAATCCCACTTTCAAAAGATTGATTAGAAAACTTAGAGATGCTAGAAAGGAAGTTGCCCGTTTGAAGGAAGAAATATTGATTTAGATAAGAAAGATGAAGGAGCTCATGGACATGTATGATGAAAACCTTGATTTGGCAAGGTTTACAACAAGAATATTATTTCCTCTCCATAGACAACTTAATACTATGTATAGGGAAAATAGAAGCATTCAATCCTAAAACAGGAAGCTCAAGGAATAATTGCAGCCCTTTAATAATGATTCATCTCAGAGGAACTTAAATGTTCTAGTACAAGATGCAATAGAAAGAGATGAACTTGCAGTAGAGAAGAGTACCCCTACTAAAGAAAGAGATGCTACCATGACAGAGGAAAGGTCTCATGATACAAGGAGGAGTGCTAGATTGAGGAAGTAGATGGAGGGTATGATAGATCCATTTTTGAGGGTGGTTTCTTTTGCAAGCTTGAAGTGTTCAGGGAAGTATAATATTTTCACCTCTATAGGCATTTACATGATCCTAGTCCATCAACTAAGATTTTTTTTGTTTTTGAAGAGTGGTTGCATCACAGAGAAAAACACAGGGATTTTGTAGCGCTTGGCGCTATGGAATCGCCTACACAGACTGCTATGTGACTGCTTTACCAAAGTCTCTATGGAATCTACAGAGAATCTTTTCAAAGAGGTGGTACATAATTGGCTACCAAATGCACTACCAAATGGTGCTACGAAATGGCCATTACATTCAAAGGTTTAAATTCATAACTCCTTCTTGAATTTGATGATGTGGAGGGAACCAAAGATCAACAAGTGGCAGATGGGGATCAACATACGATCTTGAAGGACACATCAAACTATATAAACATGCGCACCAGATGCAAGACATGTCATTCAATGTTTGTTAGAGTGGTTTCCAACATGGCTCCTTAATTTTAGCAGTTTGTTAGATCTGTTGGTACAGATGTTAGAATTGTAGTTTTTTGTGGAGAATCCTAGGATAGGAAGGCCAACTTGCACCTCTATTTGTTGCCTATTGTTTTTTATTATAAATACATCTGATGAATTATTTGATAGGTTCGAATGGTTGAGTAGAGCTCCCATTTTGTAATATTTTGACTAAGCAGAGTTGTTCTCTGGTTATGTATGAGACTTGAGACATTTTCATTAATAGAAGTTGGTTTCCTTTTATCATATTTTTTCCTCTTATTATGAAATTATCATGATTGGATGATCCATATGAGATGTTGTGGTTGTATTATAATGGATGTTTGATTATAATGTTTCTATGAATTTTTTTCAGTGTTTTAAACTTTAAGTTCAAGAGGTTCTTATGACTGAGTTTTTCTTCACCTAGCTTCTTGAAGGTCTGATGCTTATAGCATACCTATCCACCTTCCTCACTAAGTCTTCCTTCTATTCACTTTTACCCTTAAACCACTGACTGAAGTTAATCAAAACCTTATTTGCTTATGCATGCTAGCCCATATTTATGTGTTAAAACATTCTTATGGTGAGTTTTGTCCATTTGACATTTAATCTTTTATTTAAATTCTGTTAGCACTTTGTAAATTTGTTCAACTGATAAAAAAAAATGACAGAGGTAACCTACAAACCAACTTTAGAGCTGGGTACTAGCCTGCTAAGCTCATAGAGGGATCTCTCGTATCACTTGGTGTTTCTTTGGCAATCAATGGTTAGGTTTAGCTTGTTTTTGGGGGGTTTTTATAAATTTGTTGGCAAGGAAGAGGGAGGACACTCAGGGCTATCGAGTCGGATTTATGAAAAAGAATAGGAACAATGACTGGTCAGTAGAACTCTCTAGAGGATAAATGCTAAATGAGGCAATGGATTTGATTTATAATTTGTAATTTTCAGAGTGTAAGAAGAAAGGAGAAAACAAGTAACTGCATTAGAGCATTAGTGAAATGAATTCTGAATTAGTTATGAAGAAACTTACATAGTTTAAATTTCTTAAGCCAATATCATCATAAGATGAATTATGGGCCTTTAAACTATCCAATTTAAACAGAAGACAATGCTAATGGAATAAAAAACACAGGAAATACATACAAAGAGAGAAGACAAAACTCATATCACCACCGTTAGAATATTTTCATGGAGACTTCAAAGACTTATGCATATGTATTCTATTCATATTTAGAAAATTACAATTGAGTTCAGAACAACTAGAACTGTGCCCTTGTATTTATGCCATCATTAATACATTCGAAAATCCTAATACTTATACAATTCGAGTTTCTTCAGTTAGAAATCGATTACAATATCTGAACTGAAATGTTTTAGCTTCTAAAACCGATTATAATGATTACAAATGACTGTTTCGGTATGGGAACTGATTACAATGATTAACAAAAAAACATTTTATGATCCAATTGTTGATTCCTCTGACGCTTCAGCTCCTTCCTCGACTACATTCTCTTTGAAATGTCACTTGTACTCTTTAAAATCTAATTTCATTTATCCATATTCTCCCTAAACATTTGAGAATAATATATTTGAATAAAAATAATTTCCAAATATTTTTTATCCTGTAGAATTAAATTTCCATATATTAATTCATGCCCGTGGTTTTGAAAAACCATTTATTGCTTGCTTCCCATGGTTTTGAAAACCATGTCTTGTTTTGCTCGAATTACCGTTTCACTAAAAAACATGTCTTGTTTTTCCCAATTTACCATTTCGCTGTGAAAACCATTTACTGGTTTGTTTCCCATGGTTTTCAAAACCATGTCTTGGTCACCATCTTTGGTAAAATAATTTTAATCCTCTTCTTTTACTTCTATAAAAAATTTAGATAAACAATTATCCAAATATTTAGTCCGCGTGCATTTTCCCATTCAAAAACCTTTATTTTTGTACTGTAAAATTTAATTTTAACCTCTGTGAAATTTTTCCACCAGGAGGAAGAACCTTTTTTTATGGCATTGGAAACTCCATGATTTGTTTTGAAATGCATTCCTGGAAAACTATCATCATATGCCACATGTTTATGAAAAAAATCATATATTAAATATTATCCATAGTATTTCGGTCTTGGGAGGAGTGGTTTTAACCCACACCACTTTTACCCCCAAAATGCATCACATAAGAACATGTCTCCCTGACCAAAAACCATGGGTTAAATTTCGGCCCGCTTTCCAAAATTAACCTCTGTTTACTTTCAAATACCAAAATGTATATGTGCCCTCCATCCACCCTTTGAATTTTCAATGTTAAAATTTGAGATTCGTGCCCATGACTTGACGTGAGGTCATGAATTAAATATTGGATTAAATATTAATATAAATATTTTAATACAAAAATATTTATATTAACAATAATAAACTCGTTTTCCATTTTATAAGGACTTTGGGCATATGAGGCTTATCACATGACTTTGTGGATAGGTTAAGGGTGCTTAAGCTTAATAAAAGGAATATTTTTAATTTTCAATGGGAATATGATAATAATTGTAAAAATGAATGAAGTGATGGAACTGAGGGATTTAGATAAGCATCAAGGCTAGATATAGGTTTGGGATATTTGACAATTTTTTACTCATGGAGGACATGACTATTTTGGATGATCAATCGAGTGAAGGATTTAGGTGATGGGAGCTTGATGGAGCTAGTGAAAAAGTTTTAAAATCTAAGTGGAAAGATAGCACAAGGACAATATGATTTGAAAAAATTAATGCAAATTAGCATGTGATAACACATTCACAAAACTTTTGATGGGTACTGGGCTTATCCTCTTGCAATCTGAGGGTGATTCTCAGTGCTAACATTCTTGTCACCATTGTCGGGGAATGAATTGAAGACATTTCCCTGGGATTGAATGACAAAGAAATATTGATTATGAAGGTTCATTAGAAATAAATACATTAAAGATTGCATCTTGCACCTGATGACTCCACTGTTTTAGTTGTGGATCCCAAAGGAAGACACACAAGGTCTACTCCACATCTACCTCTGGAAAAACCCGAAGCTGACCCAGATAATATTATCAAGAAAGGAAAGTCTTCTCAAGAATTCTTTTCAGATACTATACCAGGTACTTATGGTCATTTACATGATTCTACTTTTAAAACTCCAGTAGCCATATCTAATCCTCCTCTTTTTCCTTCTACTGAAGTTTCTAGAAGTTTGGATTTTGAAAATTTTCCTGTTGAATACTCTTCTTTTAGCCTGAAATTTAAAGAAGAAAACTTTGAAACCCTTGCTTCTCTTGATGTTGTAAGTTGGTTCAGACTTGAGAGTATTGAATATTTTCCTACTCTAGGCCTTCCTACTTGTAATACCCCAAGGTCGAGCCCCTGTGAAATGTAATGATGTTTGTAGGATGGTGAGCCAAGTAATTACAAGCTAGTAGTCTTATGTGTTATTAGGCCGAAGAGACTAGATGCTAAGGTCAGTGGGCCTGATTTTGTATATGTAATTATGAAATTTATTAATAAAATACATCGTTGCATGTAGACTGACCACGAAGAAAGAGTGATGGGAGACGAAGCTCCACTAGGTAGGGAAAGGGATGGGACTGAGGGGCTAAGAAAGAGGGGCTAAGCTAGGGGTCTTAACCCAAGGGAATATTATAATAAATTCCTGAATAATGAAAAAATATTAAAGTGAGGAAAATTAAACATAGTTATCGTAAGTTCCTAGGAAATGGAAATGAATGCTAAATGGAGTGCATGCAGCTCCAGGAAGACATGTCTCGACATGGGCACATGTAGTTAAAGCTAGAGAGTCATCTCATTTAAGGGTTTCTCTCCCCATTCTTCCATCCTTCGCGGAACTCGTTTGGCCTCCATCATCGACCTCTGCTTATTTTTAATGCACCCTGAAGCCAATAACCCATGGGAACTGATCTATGATCTCCTGTGAAGCCAAACACATTTTTATTCGCCTGAGCCATGCTGTGTCGTAGCGTTTGGTTGTTGTCGTTTTGGGTTTCCATGCCCATTTTCTGTTGTTGTCGGCACTTGTGTGTTAACAAAATGTTGTTGTTGTTGTTTTTGTTATTCTCCTCACCCTGTTAGAACTGAGTTAAAGTGGTTGAAGAAGCAGGTTGTCAGGCTCACGATTGAAGAGGCAGGTTGTCAGGCCTATGAGAAACTCTCTCCAGGTGAGAGAGTTTGTTGCGAAGTGATTTTGTCCTAGAGAGAGTCCAGCACCAGCCACAGAGCTCTGATAATTATTGAGTCGGCTTGTTGCTGAGACCCTAAAAGGGGAAGTGGGCCAGCCGATGGACTGTGGAATAGTGAAGGTGCATATTCCTGGGATGGAACAGGAATGTGGGGAATGAGAGTCCATAAGTAGTGTGCATAAGAAGAATATTAGAGAGAATCCTTCCAGTGGTACTGTGCAGTTTCCTATAACCTCAACCTAGTCTAGGACTCCCTTTCCCTAGGTGGAGCTTAGTCCCAACTTGGGGGTGACCCACTGCTGAGCATGATGAGCAGCGTGGTTTAAGGCTGGGAGGTTCATGGAAGGTCTTCATGCAGTTGGTGGTTTTACTCCAATTAAAAGATAAGTATTAGTTTTGTGCTTAAATATGTATGTTATGCATGTCTATGATTCTTGAAATGTTATCATGTGTTTCATTGCATGTAGGAATTACTGTCAATTCCATTTCAGTATGTATGGTAGAATTAATTATTTTTTATCTGTTAAAATTCATTAGAAATGCATTATATATATCTGTGTGTGAGTGTTCCTCTCTAGCGCTGCCCGACCTATTGGTGGTCGGGAACATTACAAGATGGTATCAGAGCTAAGTGAAGTGTAGGAGTAGTAGCGTTGCCCAAAAGTGGTGTTGATGGTCGAGGGAATTACAAGATGGTATCAGAGCCAAGGTTCCAACACTGAGCCTGGATGGGACATGTTAGTGGTAGTTGAAGTAGAAGTTTTTGTAAAGAATTGTTGTCGAAAAGGAAAAAATTCAAGTTCAAAACCAAGGTTCAGGTGGAAATTGTGTTAAGAGGAACCAATTTAGAACCTCAGAACATTCCTGAGTGCCAAGAGGTTAGCTTGGCCGTGTTATGAATCTCAAGGGGTGTAGCGGTATTATAAACCACGACAGACGTTGTATCGGGCTGCAGAGTAATGTTGGTCGTAAGATCTATTCTGGAGAAGGATAATCCTTCATAACCATCATTTTGGAGAAAGTGCAAGAGGGTTAACTTGGAAGCCCATTGGACTTTGCTACTTCGGTGAATTTAGGTGAAAAAAAATAAGAGAAAGACCGAAGCTCGAAGATCCGAAGTCCCGGAGGATATCTACACCATAGATCTGGGGAGAATCCTTACCGTCAGATCAATCCAAGAGTAGAAGGTAATATGCATGGTGAAGAGAAGATCAGAGCCACCATATCTACGCACAAGTGGTTGTGAGCCACAAATCTCACAGCAGATCGTAAGTCTGAAAATTCAGAATTTGGGAGACTGGAAGGAAGCAGGCGTAAAAACTTCTGAAGCCCGAAGTATCGAAGAAAAAGAGAAGATGTGGTAGGGAATGATGACATCACCTGGAGGTGACATGGATCTCTCCTATGCCTACCATGTTCCCCCACTTAGAATGTTGATAGTTGTACTATGTGGACCCGGAGGGTAAAGAAGTCTTGAAATTCAGAATTCGGGATACTGGAAGGAAGCAGGCGTAAAAACTTCTGAAGCCTAAAATTCTGGAGTAACGTGGCATGATAATGTCACCAGGAATGACATAAACACATGGGATGTGTGCCATGTGTCAATGGGTTTTGCGCCTGCCAAATATTGAAATGTCATTTGGAATGTGACATCTGCCACATGTCTGAGTGGTCCACGTGTCAGTTTCTAATGTTTCACCACGTGGACCTCCTCTCAAGTATGGGTGGTGGGCCTTGATGGTCACAATGGTGCATGGAACCAGTTTTGAAGTCTAGAGACTTGAATCTCTAGAAGAATGTTTCATAAGATAATAAAAGGAAGAACTTTCAAAAAAAAAATTAACGTCGAAGTGACAAGATGTAATGACGTCACCAAAGTTGAATGGATGTGTTCATAGATTAATGGTTTGGGATAAGTGGGGTGTGTTGATGTACAAACTCCTGAAACCTGAAGTCCCGAAGCTCTAAAGATATGAAGTCATGTAGCTCAAATGCCTGAGGTTCCATAGTGAGTGCCAGCCATGGGACGTTGGGTAGTCGTGGACTATTAATCCACCCTACTTCCCGAGTTTGTCAATCTGAAACTTTGAGAAAATTGTTGTGATGTGCTTTAAAAACTTCCAAATTCAGAGGCCCGAAGTCCTAAGTAAGCACCTATCGATCTAGTGCTTGACCATAATCGTGGTTGCATGGGTTGGGGGCTAAGAGAAAGGGGCTAGTGCCCGAAATGTTTTACAAAACATAGCAAAGCTCAGAAAGAAAAGAGTTGTTGGGATTCTTGATTGCTTGAGAACTGTAAAATGAAATCTGAATGTTTTCTTGAATTAGATTGGTTTATGAATACCATGGAATTTGATAAGGACCGTTGGCCTGAAAAAATTCAGTTGAATGCACATTGTGTTTTCATGTTTAACGATTGTCAGAATCAAACTAAATTTCCGCTTAGTGCAGAGGAATGGAGGAGGCACAAAATGCTTCTAGTTTTGAGAATGAAACTAAAGGAATGGATGTCCATTTGGGAGTTGAAGGATCAAACTCCAATGGGCATGGAGAAGAGATATATGAGTAAGGAAACATGATGAAAATCATTGAAATATTACAGAAAGATGTCCAGCATCACTGAGAAGATAACAAAAATCTCATGAAAGCCAGGGATCAACAGGGATAATTCAACTTAAATTTGATACAGAGCCTGGAAAGGACAGAAAGAAAATTGGATAAGGAGAGTGACTCTGGTAAATTAGGAAGTCACAGGTTCCTTGATGAGAAGAGAAAATCAGGGAGTGTTGGTAGACACCATCATCACTCCCAAGGACACTCCAAGAGGAGGGCACACAGTAGTTCAAGCACATCTCCTACCAGAAAGCATAGGAGATTTGGAGTGGATGAAATGAAGGGAGAAATGAACAAGATTAAGCCTCCTACATTTGATCGAGAACACCAGAAGGAGGAAGATGTCGATACATGGCTTCTTGGCACAAGGAAATATTTCCAACTGCAGAATTACTCCTCTCATGCAGAAGGGATAATTGCAATGTATCAATTGAAAGGAAAGACATCCATGTGGTGGGATCAACTTGTGAAGGTGCAACACATTAAAGAGAAAAATGTTACTTGGAAGGAATTAAAGAAGTATTTCAAAAAGAAATACTTGACTAAGAGATACTATGACAGAAATATGAAAGTGTTCTTTGAACTCAAGCTGGGTAGCATTACCATTGATAAATATGAACGAAGGTTTTTGGAATTGTTGAAGTACATTCCTTCATCAAGGATGAAACTGTCAAACTTAAAAGGTATTTGAATGGACTACCATCTCCCATCAGTGAAAAGATCTAGTATGATGATCCTAAAACTATGGAAGAAACTATAAGGAGAGAAAAATGATTATATGAGAAGCAAAGAAAAAATCCCACTTTCCAGAAGGCTTGGGATGACAAGAAGAAGTTCAAGAAAGAGCAGAGACAGAAGGGATACAAGCCTCCCTTTTTTAGAAATAGTCCTCAAGGACAACTATCTTTTAGAGAGAAGAGGATGGTTGAGGCAGGGGGAAAAAGGCCAAGGCAGATGCCCATTCAATATTGGGGCTATCAAGGAGATCACAAGTATAGAGATTGTCCCCACAAAATGGAAAAATGAGAGCTTTCCACAATGTTAAGAAAGCATAAACAATGAAAGATATGCGAAGTAGAATACCAAGGATCTATGCAGCCTTGGAAAACAAGCAAGTTGAGTTTGAATAAAACATGATTGAAGTTGAAGGTATGCTAAATAACCATGCCTTTACTATTTTAATTGATTAAGGGGCTAGTCATAGTTATATAGATCCAAAGATGGTGGAAAGTTTTCATTTGCCAAGAATCAAGCATGGAAAATTTTGGTTAGTGCAGTTGGCTATAGGAGCCAAAACAAAAGTTACTAAGTTGATTAAGTCTTGTCTAGTGGAAATGAACGTGTTGAGCACAAGGGATAAATTGAACACTTACCTTTAGGTTCCTATGACTATCTAATTAGGATGGATTGGTTGGACCAACACCATGCCATATTAGAATGTCGTAACATGGCATCCACTTTCCTGGATGAGGAAGGAAATCAGAGATCAGTCCAATGAATTCCCAGAGTAGTTGTTATCAGAGAAATATCAACAATGCAGCTGAAGAAGTGCTATAGGAAAGGTTGTCAAATATTTTCAGCGCATATGGATGAAGCACCTAAGGATAAGGTGTCAAATATTGAAGACCATGCTGTGTTAAAATATTTTGAGGATGTATTCTAGGAGGTACCAAGACTACCCCCTGTTAGCACTCTATAAATCTATTCGAATAATAAAAAGACGACGAAGGTAACTTTTTCAACCAACTTTAAGGCCCAAAATTAGCCTTTCGAACATAGAGAGCGCTCTCTCGGGAGACTCTCTTTGCACGGGATATGGATTTAAAGCAGTGCATAGATTTAACACCTTTGATATAATGGGTTCTGGTTATATTGGTACAAGAAAATAAGACTTTGGGCTATGGAGTCGATTCGAGGAAACAAAAAAAACAAATGACTTGGTGACTAAACTTTGAGAGGATAAAGGCTAAGCGAGCATCAGTCTTCAGTGAAAAAGAGTAATGTGTGGCAGAAATAAATTACAGGAAGTAACTTAGAGCACTGCTACAGGTGAATTCAGAGTTAAATTTTAGAGGAAAACATTTTTTCTAAGTGGTGCGAACAAGGAGCGCTACACAACGAATCTACAGGTTCAAAAATTCATTCCGAAGTAGACATAAAAATATATGGTAAAAGATAACAGGAAGCACATACTCAAGAAAGGTAAAACAATACATCCAACTACTACAATTAAAATATTTTCATCAAAGTTACAGGACTTTTGCATTAAGTTTCGGTCGAACTCAAATTAAATACAATAGCTATTGTCTATACCAATTTTTCCAACCAACCTGGATTACATCGAAAAGATCAAATATATAAATGAGGGCGTCGCTTGGGCTACCCTACTCTCCTAACTTTTATCCCTACAAGCTAGGGAACCGATTGTTCTGTGTTACAAAACTCTTCGCATGATGTTTTCCAAAATTAGACAAAAGGTACATCTGGCTACATCATGATCATTCTAATCCACCATGGGGATTTAGTTGTCGATCGGGTATCTGGGTGGACAAGTGTTTGTCAGATTCCCGCTGTCTGTTGTAACGAATTTGGTTTTCTGTCACACACTCATCTTGTTGGGGGAAGTGTGTGCGGAAAGTGGTTGTAGACAGTCACGACCATTATAAAAATGGTGAAATTTCTTGGGTGATGTTTCCTTCAAAAATTGTCTAGATTTGCCTTTTGTTTGCAAATACAGGAATGAACTCAGATAATCTTGTTTCTTCTGCTCACTGGCGAGAGCTACGCGAGCTATCCCTTCGATCACTTCACCTTCTCTGGAGTTTTTGGCATACCTTTCTTCCGAAAGTTGTTGTGCTTCATGCAACTATACAATTGTATCCTGTGCCTCACGGAACTGTATTTTGATCCATGTCGTGTTCCCTTTGTGACCTCATGTTGTTGATGCTTCCATAATCTTTTTCACCAGCTGTTGTCTCAGCTCCCTATTTTCTTGGTATAATTTGGCAATGGATAGCTTCACTTGTTTCAACTGATGAGTTGTCTCTTAATCATTTTAACCCATGGCATACATCCTCCTTGTTCTAATCGCACTTTCTCGGCTGGTGCCTTCCAAAGTCTCCAGGAGGACAGTGCGCATAAGTAATTATTCAGCGATTGGTCGTACACGTGGCTCATCTGAGATTCGAATTTCCTCAGCTTCCTTGTTTTTACTTGGTCTTCCCATTCTCCGAGGTATATTTTGTTGGGGAAATGGGGCTTATGTTTCACTTCCTTCCTACACAGTTCCTTCCACTCCAAGTTTTGTGTGGTGCGATGTCGTCGTCCTCATGGGTGAAGGACAAACACCTTTTATATCTTTGGGGAAGCCTGTTGTGAGTGAGAATGAATCCCAATCACTTTGAGGCTCATGTCTGGCGATCATTCCACTACGTGTACCCTTCTTCTTGTTCTGAGAGGTCATCATGGCGCGATTGGTATGTGTCTCACGCACATTATATTGGGGGGATGACAAAAATGGATATTTTGATTGATCCGGGACTATGAGAAAACTTACAGACATGACCTGAATCTGATTTCGCGAACATAATGGGTGTATAAACTCTGGGATTTATAACATATCGGGAAGAAAGAAGAATCGTACAAAAGAACACTAGATTCATGGCGACTAGATGTTTTAAATTGAACCGTAGCTCTTCCATAACACATCCCTACATGCAAGGTACATGCAATAAGGTTTCCAGGGCATACATGATGCGAACGTCGCGATTTTTCATTCCTTCGGCCCTCATGATGAACTGATAATAGCCACAACACTTTTTTAAATGACTTCCATTAACTACTTGACTCAACATGGGGCACATAGAGACTAACTTTTGACAGGACCTGACTCTTTGGGAATGACATGCCTGTACTATTTACGTATGCTTCAACTCTAAAACCCCTTCCCATTTCCAAGGGCCAATCGACCACTTACTGATTTAGACCCCTTCATTTTTACATACCTGACTTCACATGTTTGGACACATGGGTCACAACGTGACTAAAAATCGACTCTAAATGGAAAGAAAAAATGGCGACGCTAACAATTGGCTCCAAATGGTATGCTATCCTCCCCACGAGGTAGAAAATAACAGTAGACCAAGTGCCTAACCATTAGGCCTTATTTCAACTCCTTGGTACTATAATATGAAAAACAAAACACAACCTAAACCTATCGATGCATCTTCTAAAGACTCAACATAAACTTAGAGCCTTCACTTTGGGCCTCAATTTTATGTTTACCTATTGACTCAACGCAAAAAATAAAATGACTATTTACAATGACAAATGACTTAAATGGATTTTATTTCATCAGATAATACTTGAAGAACCTATCGTTTACAGGCCCCCAACTAAGGCATTCTCAATTAAATCCTTCTAGGAAATAAGCATTGTTCCCACAATATGTGTTGATTTTGAATGGACTTGTCCAAAGGTAGTCAAAATTTTCGTGCTTCCCTTTATAATAATTCCTCATGTCCCATCTCATCACCAACTCCCCTATTTGAAAATATTCTTGCTTAGAACGCTTGTCGAAGGCTTTCTTCATCCTCTCTTGATGGATATGTGATCTATTATACACCTGATCCCTCGCCTGTTGTGTGTGAATTAGTTGATTTATTCTCCTATGCACATCATTTGTCTCAGCCTCCTACTCTTCCAACAAATTTCTGATAGGTGGCCCCAGTGAGGTAGGGAAGATTGCATATGTGCCATAAACGATCTGAAAAGGCGATGTTGAGATGGACTTCTTGGTGGATCTTCTCACAATGCATAGATAATATTTTTATGCCAAGCTTTCTTATTGTCTTGCAGGACTCTTTTGATGATCCTGGTTAGGCTCTTATTTGAGGATTCTTCTAACATGTTTCCTTTTGGATAGTACGCAGTGGACTGCGCTAGGGTTATATTGTAATCCTGACAAAACTTTTCCATCCACTTGGACTTGAATGTGGCTGCGTTGTCTGTTATGATCTTGACGAGGCATCCAAAATCTCGACAAAATGTTTTTCTCTAGAAATTGGATGATGACTGCGTCGGTAGCTTGCTTCATGGGGATGGCTTCTATCCATTTGGTGAAGTAGTCAAGGGCCATGAGTATCCACTTGTGTTGCACGGAGGATGGCGGTTTTATTTTCCCTATGAAATCTAGACCCCACTGCATGAAAGGTGCTTCGATTGAGATCGACTTTAGTGGCATGGGTTGCAGCTTTCTTCTCCCGTTGAAAATATAACATTTGTAGTAGTTGGAGACCTCTTTATATGCATCAGTGTAGATTGTAGGCAAGTAGTAACCTACCCTCAGGATTTTATGCAAAGTGGTTTTCTAGTAGTGGTGTCCTCCACAATCACCTTTGTGAAATTCTTGTATGGACTTCTTCGCATCATTTTCGAGAAAACATCTCAGCAATATTCCCCCAGGGTATTTCCAGTAGAGTGAGTTGTCCAGGAT
Source organism: Picea glauca (assembly GCA_000966675.3). Taxonomy (NCBI): domain Eukaryota; kingdom Viridiplantae; phylum Streptophyta; class Pinopsida; order Pinales; family Pinaceae; genus Picea; species Picea glauca. The sequence goes on from JZKD02S0761995.1 coordinate 81,871, forward strand.
CCATAACTTAACCACTTTAATCTTGATAAATATGGCCTTAGTATTACTTACGCCCGGAGGGGCCTGGAGATTCTCCAAAACATAGATGATGTCTGCATACCATGGTGAATCAATGAACTCTTGAGATACTTGCACAGTCGTTTCTTCTTGAGGTCATTCTGACAGATCAACAATGAAATCCATTCCCACAACGTTGTAGTCTTATTGTGCCATTAACTTCGTAAGGCCTTGACCCTTGATCAGTTTTGTAGGCTTGATCTCAAGATCGTATCCCAGCATGGTTGCTATCCACTTGACTCTTCTCCCTTCAGGGTCAGGTTGAGTTAGGATATCCTTTACTGAGTTGTTGGGCACATAAGAAATGACATGGGAGTGAAATATGTATGTCCTTAACTCTTTCAAATCTTTCACTAAGGCATATTCTTGTTTTTCCATAATGTCGTACCTTAGTGGAGCGTCGCGCAATGTCCGACTGAAATAGGCTATGGATTTTTCAAAGTTGTGCTCGTCTTTCTGCAACAACATACTGACAATAGTGTGTTCTGAGGTGAATTAAAACAAGATGAAATATTTCATAAAGTATGGACTGGATAACATAGGAGCTTTAGTTAGCGCCACCTTGACATCTTCAAAATACTTCTTGGCTTCCGGGTTCCACTTGATCTTGTTTCCCTTCCTAAGAATGGAGGTTATGTTCTTTATGATTTCTTTCAAGTTCGGGATGAATCTCCTCAAGAAGTTTACTTTTCGCAGGAAGGATTGCACTTCTTTTTTACTGTGCGGAGTATCGATCTTCAGGATTCCTTCAACCCTACTAGGGTCTATCTTAATTCCTTCCTTGGAGATAATGTGTCCCAATAGCTTCCCTTCTTCCACCTCAAAATGTGATTTCCTTGGATTTAGTGATATGTCGAACTTCCTACACTTTTGGAAAACTTTATTTAGGTGCTCAAGATGTTGATTGTTGGAGGCAGATTATACTTTGATGTCATCAAGATAGATCACAATGAACTTTTCCTTTTCATCAGCAAACATGATATCCATTTCCCTCTGGAAGGTAGCTCCAATGTTCAAACGACCGAAGGGGATATTGGCATACATGAATGTTCCCCATGGAGTTGTGAAACCTATTTTTTCTTTATCGTCTGGGTGGACCATCATCTGATTATACCCCGAAAATTCGTCTAACATGGACATCTTCTGGGAGGCTACCACCTTTTGCAGGATATATTCCATTTTAGGGAGAGGGTAGTGGTCCTTTAGGGACACTTTGTTTAAGTTTTGGAAGTCCACACACATTTTTATCTCACCTCTCTTCTTTCTTACAGGTACTAAATTAGCTACCCATTTCGAGAATCTTAAAGAAACGATAATCTTAGGTTCGAACAATTTCTTTACCTCCTTCTCGATCAGCAGCAGTTGCAGGGGATTTATCTGACATAGCTTCTGTTTGAATGGCTTCTGATCTTCTTTGAGAGGGATGACATGCTGAATTACTTTGGTGTCATACACCTTCAAATCGTCAGAGCTCCATGAGAAAAGTTTGGGGAATTCCCTCATGAGCTTGACGTAGTATTGCTTGACCTCTGGACTAAGCGTTTTTGATAATTTTATCATTTTCGGGTTCTACTCAGTCTTGGTGTTGCATTCCTCCACGTCCTCTTCATTTGCAGTGATCTGGGGATTTTTTTCCATGTCATTTTCGTCAGACATCTTTTCCAGCAGTGCTAACCCCTTCAGAATGATATTATTTTTCAATTGAATTATGTCCCTTCCCATGATCTTGTTCTGGAAAGGGTCATCATTACTATGTGCATCCGCACTCCCATCTTCGTCGTAACAACATTCATAATCAATGTTTGTATTAGAAAACTCATCAATCATCTGAAGAAATATTTCTACTTGCTTGTCGTCCTCAAACACCTACCAATATTTTATATTATCAGGCCTTGTCGACCTATGTTTGAATTCTATCTCGTATTTTTTTGGGGGGAATATGGGGATCTTAAACACTAAGGATGAGGTGGCCAACACATTGGTGATTTTATTTTTCTCCCTCGGGATAGAAGATATGTCATACTCTGAAAATTCCTCGAGGAGGTCCAATGCCATGTTTTTGTACACTCTCAGCTTGGGGTTCCTTGTTTGGTATATGTCTTTAACTTGGTTTATGACCAATTCTGAGTCTTTGCACACCACTATCCTCTTTGCGCCTAATTCTTTCAACACCTTTAGGCCCAAAATTAGTGTCTCATACTCGTCCATGTTGTTCGTGCATTCAAACATGTGCTTGTATGAGTGCATTTTCGTGCCCACTTCAAGGGGGGATTACCCACCTGTCGACACCTAATCCTTCCTTTCTAACAGAACCATCGAAACTCATGTTCCATACCTTGTCTTCTGCATGGTATTTTAGGTCGAAGCACTATGTTCCTTTCCACTCGGTTTCTTCATCGGACATTGCGATGACTATTGGCTCTTCCTCTTCAAAAATCAAGTCATTGTAGAAAATAGAATAACCAACCTTAGTGTCAATGGAGTATATGGGGTGGTTATTTGGCTACTTCTTGCTGCTCACCATGTATTTCAACAACACTTCTTTGTACAACCGTCTGTCCTGGCCAAAAATAGGAATGGTGGCATATGACATGTCCATATGTAAGATCCCCTTTAACTTTGCAGCCCACGATCTAGACAACACCATGCCAAACTTAGGGGGTATGTCCGCAACGAACACATCCATAACCATGTTCCTCGAAGGGATTTTGGCCAATGACATGACCAAGTCCTTGATGAGACCCAATCACTTGAATTTCCTCGAATCGAAAGATAAAAGATCCTTGTAGGGCCTAGTGATATCGAAACCCAATTCATCCATGATCACCTTTGGCATGAGGTTGTGCGACACACCGAAATATAGCATGGCATTATGTACGGTCATGTCATGAACCTTTAGACTAATGTAGAATGAGGTACTTCCTCGGTATCACTTGTCTCCTCAATGCGTGAACCGAAAAGAATAGCAGGGTGATTGTCTTGTACATTCAATGTATCGGGGGTCCCTCCTATTTTCAACATTTTAATAATCTGCTCTTGAAACTCGTCCTTTCTAATGAGTTCGGTGAATGGGACAGAGATTTTGATTTTAGCCATTTCATCCTCAAAATTAAAAGGAGGACATAATTTCTCTATGTCTTTTCCACTCACTTCTCGGCTTGCGTCCAGAGTTTTCTTCGGGGCCTCTTCCTTCGAATTTTACTTTTTCATCATATCCTTGGTCGCGTCGCCTGTCCTTGGTCGTCTTGTGGAAGGGGTTTCCATCGGAGGTTTCATCACGGATTTGTCTGTTGAGGCGCGGTAGATGCTTCCTTGCTCCTGAGGTTGTATCTTTTACTTAAACTGTATGATGGCATTCTGGTAACCTTTTCTGAACTCTTATGTCTCCCAAGACAACACGTCATTAGTTTCTCCAATCCATGCATCATCCGTCTCTAGCATAAAATCATCATTTCTGCTCATGTATCGATCATGTTCGCTCTTTGTCAAAAATACGCACGGGTTCTTCTCATCGCAGCAATGCATTTGTTCTTCAAACATCTGATTGAAGTCTTCATTAGCGTAGTTGTTTTGGAAAGGAGGCCTTGTATGTTGGTCACCTTGATCTCTCTACTCCCTTTGTATGATCTGAGGAGCTTGACCCCTCCTATGGTTCTGATTTCTAGGCTGGGGGTCCTTTTGTTCCTGAGTAGCGGGTCTATTTCCCACAAACATTTTCTCAATTAGCTTCTCCATGGTTCTCATCATTAAGTCGAATTTTTCATCTACAGATCTCAACATTGATGGTTGCACGTCTCCTTGGGGATTCTTCTCACCTCTATTGAGTCAAAGTGCAATGTTAGTCATTCTCCCAGGGAAACTCTATTCAATTTCATCCCTGACAACAGTTCCATAATTTTATCACTCCATAAATCTGTTCGACTGATAAACATACAATGAAGGTAACGTTTTCAACCAACTTTGAGGCCCGAAACTAGCCTTTCGTACCTGGAGAGGGATCTCTCAGGAGACTATGTCTCTGCGCAGGATATGGCTTTAAAGCAGTGTCTAGGTTTAACACCTTTGATATAATGGGTTCTGGTTCTATTGGCGCAAGAAAATAAGACTTTGGGTTATGGAGTCGATTCAAGGAAACAACAGAAACAAATGAATCGGTAACTAAACTTTGAGAGGATAAAGGGTAAGTGAGGAACAGTCTTTAGTGCAAACGAGTAATGTGTGGTGGAAATAAATTACAAGAATTAACTCTGAGCACCACTACAGGTGAATTCGGAGTAAAATTTTAGAGGAAAACGTTTTTTCTAAGTGGCGTTAACAAGGGGCGTTGCGTAGTGAATCCACAGGTTTGAAAATTTGTTCCAAAGTAGAAAGAAAAATATATGGAAAAAGATAACATGAAGCACATATGCAAGAAAGGGAAAACAATACATCCAACTGCTACAATTAGAATCTTTCATCA
>JZKD02S0761995.1:111433-127072 GCA_000966675.3 Picea glauca
TCCAAATAGAGGGCTATCTTCCAATCAATTTCTCTTTGGGAAAATTATGTGAATATCACCAAACAAGGAGGAGCGATAGTACTAAAAGATGGGGAACATTTGGCATACTTTGTTGCAGTCTCATAGTTTTATCAACAACATCCTGTGTGCGGGATTTCTTTACAAAACTCGGACGGAGAAATAGTATGGGATATATATGTTGTGTGTGGTATGAATGTTCTAGCAGCTTGATTTGAAGTTGCAAGTATGGGAACTAATGGTGACTACAGTCCTACTAAAGGTGCGAGGAAATCCCATATCAGAACTTTTGGGAGCATGTTTTATCTTTCTTTTCTATAGAAACAGGTAGAAAAAGATTTTTTGAATCAATTCTAGATCCAGATTGTTAGGAATGGGATTGATAGTCAAAACAAATCCTAGATTTCCAGGAAGCCAAAGTTAATCGGTGGCAATATTTAACAGTGCTAGTAGCAGTGGCATTTGCACAGCTGCTGAGATTTCCTCACCGAGGTTTCTATTTTCAGTTTTGGTATAGATTTTAAGACAAGAGATCAGCAGTCAATCCCAAAATTTCAGGTGTCAAATTATTCTTCAAAAATATTATTCTTAACTACTTTCAGCATCAACAACCTTTCAGCAAGTTCATGACAACCAAGCAGCAGTTACCCAAGTTATTTTTCCTTTAATTTACTGTTAGAATCTTCTTTTTAGCAGGTTGTTACATGTGTCAATCATTGTAATTGTTTTCTATTTTTAGAAAGCAGAGATAGGACTCGAGTTTTTAAGACTGAGAGTATCTTTACCTATTTATACAAAGGTAAAAGAGAAAAATGGGGTTCAACCTGGAAGGAAGTAGTTTTTCTTTGTTGGACTATGAGATTTTCCATTCCAGAAGGTTTTAGTCTATAATCTTTAAATGATCGATCAGTAATAGGCAAGTTGTTGATAGGATTCTTGTGCGGAGGTGTTGGTGGTGTTTCCTTTTCTCTGTTAAGTGTTTTTCCAGTTATCATGTCATTTGTTTTCAATTCTTATTGTCAAAGGAAAATTAATAGAGAATAATTTATTGGAGAAATACTCTGCATCTGGTTCTTGACAATATTTATGTTTCTCTTCTAAAAACTCAGTTTAGGAATTATTAAATGCTCCTTTGCTTGGATTTTTCCTCCCCTATTTCCTCCTCATTTGACACCATTCAAACTTAATTCAATCCAACATTTACACTACCTTTCCCTGTGTAGGAGATTTGTCTAGATCTGAGAGTGAATCATATATTTAAGCACAGACCCCATTTTCCCAATGACCCTCCTTGTTGTCCCAAGCCAACCATCTAAAAACAAAAAACCCCGATCCCCCATAACTAGCCTAATAACCTATTCCAAACCAAGCTAAATAATACAGAGAGAGCCCTCTCTGAGTCTTGGAGGGCTAGATCCAAGACTCCAAGTGGTTGAAACAGTTACCTCTGTCAATTTCTCCCTTAGCCTGAAAAATTACAGAGCGTTAACAGAGTTAAAAAAAAGAAGCATTTATTGGGAACAATTTATTGTCTCTGCCAATATGCAGCTAGATATATCCTCTACCCCTTAGTCCATGATGCAGAGCCCTTTTTCATCTAGTAGTGTTTCCCCAGCAGGAACAAGTAGGAAGAGAAAAAACAAAACTACTACCCAAGACAAAGAAACCCCTAAGGAAATTGAAGAAGAAGAGAGGGAGGTTCATCACTCCCCACAAAGAGAATTTTCACCTCCTCCTGCACCTGAATTGGAAGAAGTTCCTTCATCAAGCAAAACCACATCCAAGAAGGTGAGGAAATTACATTTCCCTTCAACTTCTCTAGAAGATAAGACCAGATTCAGGAGGCCTTTTACTATATCATCAACCCACAAAGAAGTTATTGAAACAAAATTCATACCTAAGGCTTCAGTCCCAAATAAAGTTAAAGGTAAACGTGAAGCCATTGAGGAGCCTATTGAGATTCTAGACAAAGTCTTTGTTCAAAAGAAAGATAAAGGTAAAGGTAAATCCACTGAGAATCCTATTAAGGTTATCAACATTAGCACACCCCCTGACAATCCCACTTTCAAAATATTGATTAGACAACTTAGGGATGCTAGAAAGGAAGTTGCCCATTCGAAGGAATAAATCTTCATTGAGAGAAGAAAGAAGAAGGAGCTCATGGACATGTACAATGAAACCATTTATTTGGAAAGGTTTACAACAAGAATATTCTTGCCTCTCCATAGACAACTTAAGACTCTGTACAGGAAAAATAGAAGCATTCAATCCCAAAACAGGAATCTCAAGGAAGAATTGCAGCCTTAAAGAATGATTTATCTCCGAGGAACTTAAATGTTCTAGTACAAGCTACAATACAAAGAGATGAACCTGTAGTAGAGAAGAGAACCCCTGCTAAAGAAAGAGATGTTTCCATGACAAAGGAAAGGTCTCCTGCAACAATGAGGAGTGCTAGATTGAGGAAGTGGATGGAGTGTATGACAGATCCGTTTTTTAGGGTGGTTTCTTTTGAAAGCTTGAAGTGTTTAGGGAGGTATAATATTTTCACCTATACATGCATTTATAGGCTCCTAGTCCACTAGCTAAGATTTTTTTTTTTTGAAGAGTGGTTGCATCACACAGAAAAACACAAGGATTTCGTAGCACTTGGCGCTACGAAATATCCTACACAGACTTCTCTGTGACTCCTCTACCAAAGGCTCTATGGAATATGCAGAGCATATTTTCAAAGATGGGCTACGGAATTGGCTACAAAATGCACTACCAAATGGATCTACAAACTTTCCATTACATTCAAAGGTTTGAATTCACAACTCCTTCTTCAATTTGATGATGTGGAGGGAACCAAAGATCAGAAAGTGGCAGTTGGGGATCAACATATGATCTTGAAGGACACATGGCACTAGATAAATATGCACCCAGGCTGCAAGACATGTCATTCTGTTGGTACAATTGTTAGAATTGTAGTTTTTTTGTGGAGAATCCTAGAATATGAAGGCCAACTCGCACCTCTAGTTGTTGCCCATTGTTTTTAATTATAAATACATCTGATGAATTAATTGATAGGTTTGAATGGTTGAGAAGAGCTCCCTTTTTGTAATATTTTGACTAAGCAGAGTTGTTCTCTGGTTATGTATGAGACTTGAGACATTTTCATTAATAGAAGTTTGTTTCCTTTTATCATCTTGTTCCCTCTTATTCTAAAATGCTCATGATTGTATGATCCATATGAGATGTTGTATTTTTTTTATAATGGATGTTTGATTATGATGTTGCTATGAATTTTTTTCAGTGTTTTAAACTTTAAGTTCAAGAGGTTCTTGTGACTGATTTTTTCTTCACCTAGTTGCTTGAAGGCCTGATGCTTATAGAATACCCATCCACCTTGCTCAATAATTCTTCCTTCTATTCACCTTTACCCTTAAACCATTGACTAAAGTTAATCAAAACCTCATTTTCTTATGCATGCTAGCCCAAATTTTGATGTTAAAACATTATTATGCTGAGTTTTGTCCATTTGACCTTTAATATTTTATTTACATTCAAAAAACTTTTGATGGGTATTGGGATTATCCTCTTGCAATCTGAGGGTGATTCTCAGTGATAACAAATAACATATACGTAATCACGCCCAAGAAGAATATTGAAATCAAATGGGCCTTACACCACTATAACATTGACAAGGACAGTATTCCCACCTTACGAGATATGAAACTGAGGAAGAATCCCCAAATATTCAATAGGATGTCTATCAAAATCCAACAACTCATGTGAAATAGACACAATCTTGGGAGAACCCAAATCTTTCCAAGCCGAGAAGGATAAAATACATGTCGAGGATCCTTCATCCACAATACATCGGTAAATTTTTTTTGAATTCACTTCAAACCTTATTTTAAAGGGTGCAGAAGAAGGAAGAAGAGGCTCAACAAGGTTATTCCAATCAAAGGAAACTATCATAGGAATTCGAGGGGGTGCACTCAAAGTGAGAAGAATTCCCCTTTGTTATGAAATTACTGAACTGGAAATGCTAAAAACATAGTCGTTAGACTCATCACTCCCCAAGATAAGAGTGGGATTATCCAAATATTGCATCAACGTGACTAATTTGGTAGACTTGACACTCTCTAACATAAGAGTGGAATCGAATGAATATTTCATTGACATGACCACTTCCTCAACCACTGGATGAAAAGGTTGTGAGATGACATGGTCTGAAAGCGCATCACCCCCTAAAAGAGGAGTGGGGTCGACCGAAGATTGCATCGACATGACCACTTCCTCAAGCACTGGCTGAATAGACTACGATACAACATGTTTTGAAGGTGCATCATCCCCCCAAAAAGGAGTGGGGTTAGTCGAATATTGCATCAATGTGACCACTTCATCAACCAAAGGTTGAATAGGCTATGAGGAAACCTCAGAAGACTTAGAACTAGAAGATCTTGTAGACAAGGACCACAAGCTTCACGCCTCTGGAAGGCTAGGGCATAAATGAGTAAGTTGATCTCCCTTCCAAATATTACAAGGGAACTTAGGCTTACGTCCTATTCATCTTGGTTTCTCAATAGAATCAATGGCCCCATAATGACTAGCAGTGGTTGGTTACACATCTCCAACATGACTTGTAGAGGTTGGTGATGGGTCGAGAACATGACTCACAAAGGCTACACACCTATCGCCATTATGACTAGTAGTGACTAGAATTTTTCCCCCATCATGACTTGAAGAGGCTGGGTGCTGGTCTTCAACATGATTTGTAGAGGTTGAGGACCTATCTCCAACATGACTCGTAGATCCTGGTGATTTCTTCTTCCTATTCTTCCTCTTTCTATTTCATGTATGCTTTCAGTTACTAGTTACTATACTTTAACCAGAGAAAGGCAGAAGTAGGATGAGAAGACTTTGTTGATGAAGGGACATCAACATTATTCCCATGACATAAGGTTCTTAACTGAGAAGCATCAAGAGAATTCGAGACATCTGGAATGGTACTCAACCAAACTGATAGTCCCACATTCAACCCAATAATGTACAAAGTGGCCATCAAAGGGACACCAACATTTCTGAAGAAAGGAAAAGAACAAGAATCTCCTTGGTTGGTATCATTAGGAACATTGTCCATGAAGATATTATGCACTAGTTCTTCCCTTGTGAGATCGTTCAAGTCCATAAAAGTATCACACACTAACTCTGGTAAATCAACCATATAACAATATATGCCTATAAGGAGGCAGCTCCACATTTCTAAGTGGAAGACCAAAAATTCCTCACGACCGACGGAGTGGGAGGTATACCACCTTAGGTTAGAGACCCAAATAAATGACTGACTAACTTTCTATTGAAAACTAGGGAACACAAAGCACACCAGTAAGAATAATAAGTCCATCATATGGTCCAATAGGAATTTCCCTTGTTCCTGGGAAAGCAGTGCTCTTTAAAACAAGATCCTAGTTTGTTCCTCATATCATGCAAGATAGGGACAGATCTACTTTAAAAATCATTTACTAAAACATAGTAACCATAAAGATAAGTCTGTTGATATCACTAATAAAAAATAGTTACATCATTAAAACATTGTTTTCCAAAAATGAAATTTACAAGTCCATTATATTCCCAACTTTTGAATCGTTCTATTAATTTTTTCACATTGACATGTTGTTCACCTGAGACAAATAAAAACGAAATCTAAATTAGAAAATAATTAAATAAATAAATTTAAAATACATGCTACAGAATCTTCGATTATGTTTCTATTCTAAATAAAAATGAATTCAATTATTATCCAAACAAAATCCAATCCTGAATTACAAGAAAAGTATTTACCAATTAGAAATTTGAAAGGGAAACATCAGACAAATCTTAATTTACAATACCATTGAAACTCGTGGAGTTTTTTATAATCACATCTCCTGATCTCTTGAAACATTTTTTGGCTCTGAGTGAATTTGATCGGATGCAATCTCTGAGATCATCGCTTTCCTTTTCCAGAATTGAGTTCTAAGTCATTACTTGATTCAATTGAGTCTGTAGGTAATGGATGTCCTGATAGTATATTTGGATCCAGTCAAAACAACTTTCACAATACACTGGTTCTAGATTTGGCAATGGACGAGTTTGATTTGTACTAAGAGGTTTACCCTATTCCATAATCCTTTTGAGGTCATATTGAATACCTGAGAAACCTTCTTTTTCCTTTAAAAAAGGAGGCAAATTAGACACAAAATCGTATTGGGGTGAATTAGCACTGGTATCATCAATAGATATCGGGTCTTCAATATCAATGGTGGGGATAGGCTTCTCGTGGTTGTCACATCGATTCTTGACCATTTTGGAAAGGAGTCGATCGTTCCTTTTGTTCTTGAAATCAATATCTTGAACCCTCTATGCTTTATGTTTTCCCTGCTTCTTGGTTTTAATTTCATTTATATCAACCACATCTTTCCCAGGATTAGGAGTAACAGAGACCTTTCTCTTCAATTTATCCAGGACATCCTATAAATATTTTTTAGGAATGAATTTGTGCCTCTGGTGTGTGCCTCTGGTTGATTGATGCAAATCAACAGGGGATTTGGTAAATAACACAGGGTCTTCTTGCAACTCAACATGAAGGTCTCGCAAAGAGTGAGTCAGTGAGAAAGGGCTAATGGGCTCATCGAAACACAGGGGTGAGTCGCTTACTGTTTCAGGTGTGAGTGGAACAAAACCATTCCTATCCATGAAATTTCTCTAGTTATCTTCTACCTTTGACAATTGGAAAATGACTAAGACTTGGATCAAGCCATGATGAAAGAGATTGGACTATGAATTAGGGTTTTTCCTCTAGTAAAATCTGGCCATCGTTTCAAGGCTTTTAAGCAGGTAAAACAACATGTTTAAAACAAACCCTAAGAAAAGCATTAATAGGTGAATATGAAACATGAATACTAAATTTCCATATCGTCCCTCGTAGGTAACGAATTGCTTGATAATTAATAGTAAACCGTGCGATTAAGGTTTGAACAAATTTATGGGTGTACCTTTGACATCATAGCATGACTTCCTCAAAATCATTAACAAGTGCCTAGGGATACCTTCAAATTTGAGATTCTTGAACTAGCAATCTCCTTCTCGTTACATGTTTGTTTCTTGTGCAATCGATTCCTCAATGACTTGCAACTGTAAATTTCTTATTTTGGCCCTATTACCATCTAAGGTCTGGGTGAAATCTTGAGCAACTTCAAGGTTAAAGCCCTCGAATGAATGTATGAACTTAACCCACCCAAATACCGCGAGATCATCCATAGCATCATTGTGGGAGAGCAAGGCATGTGAGCCATTCAGCTCTACCCTTACCACAAGGGCCATGGATTTGGTCATGATACACCAGCAGGTGTAGCAAAGAGGGGCCTATGTTTGAAACCACCTAATATGAATGATAAGTTCTTCATTTTTGGAGGTGGTCCAATAAAAAAGGCTTTGGGAGAGGGAAACCATAACCACCACTCAGTTTGTTGATTGAATATTGAACTAGAGGACACACGTAATCGAAACCCACCTCTTCTACTGAGACCCTAACCCCAAAAATGAAACACCACAAATGATGCAATGAATGCGAGCTCAAGCGAGAAGGAAGAGGGTGTAATTGTTTCAAAGCATGGATAACAATCTTATACAATAGTGATTGGACCATGATATGACAATAAAGGATAGCATTCAAATTTTAACATTATATCAAAGTTTAGTTTCAAAAAGTGATCATGGAGGTGGTAGGTGACAATCAAAACTCCAAATGAAAAAAATGATTAAGGCATAACCCAAAGGTAATTAACTCTTATACTAATGGTAAAGAAACAATTCACAAAATGATATGTTCAAGACCCTTTAATGTTCTTAAGATCATTAGGTGTTTTTAAAGACTCATCGAATTTCACAAGGAGAAGCTTTAGAATTTATATCATGTGTTTAGACCAAGCATGTTTCAATTTCATGTTTAAACTATCATGAAATTGAAGAATAAGAGAGATTTATTGAAAGAAATAAACTCAAAAACACACATCAACCAATCAAGCGATTTTTTCAAATAAAAATCATAATTGAAGTCTTCGCATACACAAAGAGGCAGCTATTAAAAAATTTCTTTTGTCAAAACTATGTTTTAAATATCGATGAAAACGACACGAATATCTGGATGCCAACAATGGCAACTCGTTGGGTGAAGCAGTTATCTCTACATCATCAGAACTTAATATCAGGGAAAATATAAATCAGATAGTTACTATAAACAATTAAAAAATAGATCAAATGTTTTGACATTAACTCAGAAAATTAACACAGTTAGACCATCAAAGAAAGTTCTACCAAAAGATTGTAATCCAAAATTTTGTTTCGATCAAAAGGGTAACGATATGTATTCAAGTAAATCCAATACCGTTGACAGGGCCACTGCTTCCAGCAGACATTTATAGCCTCAAAAGGGATGTCATTTAACTCTCTCCAGTACTTCAATCCCATTCAAAAGTCGTCCATCTATGATAAAAATATCTTGATATCCGATCAATTTTAAAACATACTTGAAGGATCTTGAACTCAACATTGATTTGATACCAGCAGGCCTATTTAGTACCCCGATGAAGTTGTCTTAGTATCATATGTGTACTTACTCGCTACCAGTAGACATGTTCAGTATTTCGGTGGGTTTACACGCAATTCCCACACATTAAAGTGTTTCCAACTCTCTATATTTTTTTATAAAATTTTCAGAAGCTTCATGATAACAAGAGAGCGAGGTGATATTGAAGATTTCACAGCCAGGAAATCATAGGATTGATCATTAATATTGTTTTTTGTTTTTTGAGAACTGATAATTTTCATCATGATTTGGACATTTAGATTTCAATTAAGAAAGCATCTCATGGATAGGGAATCACTTTGAGTTGATCTCAATAGAAATGGAATGGCGTAAGAAGTTTTAAAGATAGTCGTATTTCCCTAAGACTTCAACAAAAGCCGGGAACAATGATTTGGAAATGACTTATCATAACTGATCTAAGTTTAGAACTTAATGTGAAGATGCATTGAACCGTTTCAACTGCTTCTAGTGAAAGATTTGGTTCCCCTCAATAATGAATTGTTATTCAGAAATAATTATTAAGGAAACACAAAAAACAAAAAAGAAAATGAAAAAAAAAAAATGAAAGCTAGAGATATTTACAGGGGGGTAAGTCTGATTTTCTCAGGTGAAGTATCTCTTGAGAGACTGGTCATTCACTGGAAAAGTGTCTATCTATCCCTCTAAGTTGTGCAAACAAAAAGAACTAGGACCCATTTTTTCTGAAATGACAAAAGGCCCCAGCCACAGGGACTGAAACTTAGTATGTTCTCCTTTATTCTCGTGTGCTTTGTTCCATTTGAGGACCAAATCCCCTACATTAAAATTTATTTATGAGGACAAAATTGTATCAAACCAACTTTTAAAAATTTGGTGATGCTGATCTAATTTCTTTTTTGTTTGTGTTCTTACTTCTTATAGTTTTAGTAAAGTGTTTATCTGATTCTCTAAAGGGGGACATTCTTCCTCCTAAAATTTCTGTGATAATTTCAAAGAAGGGATAAAGACGTGTGGAGGAAGGATGGATTCTCTTCCGTAAATGAGGAAGAAAGGAGAATTACCAATGGAAGTTTTCAGAGTGACTCTATCATCCCAAAGTACCTTATACAACACATTGTGCCAATTTTTATGATTTTCTGACACTATTCTTTTTATTATTTTGATCAGATTTTTATTTGTTGACTCGGCCAAACCATTTCCTTAGGGGTAATAACTAGCAGAGTATTTTATCTTAATACCTTTTTCTAAAGCAAAAACATTGATATCCAGGGAAGAGAAATAAGAAACATTGTTGAAAACTAAACACTCAGGTATTCTGAAATGAGTGATAATATGAGAGTTTAAAAACAAAAATACCTCACTCGTGTTTACTACCTTTAATGGTAAATCCTCAGACCACCTCGTAAAATAATATGTTGTCGTAAGAACATACTTGTGTTGTTGTGAGGAAGGTAGATTAATTGGTCCCATAATATCTAGGCCCCACTGCTGAAATGGTGTGTCTACCATAATAGGCTGTAAATGGAAAGCAGCCTTCTTGACTCGTCCTGCATCCTTTTGATAGATTATACATTTGCGTGCCAAAGTGTGAGAATATTTAAATAAGATGGGCCAATAGTAGCCAGCCCTGAGTACTTTTTGGGCATTCGTATATCCACCAAAATGACCCACGACATCGTCGGAATGCAGTTCAGCTAACATCTTTTCAAATTCTTCTTTTTCTAGGCAACGCAAAAAAACACCATCAAAATTATTTCGAAACAGTATATCATTAATTAATTGAAAAGATGTAGATTTAATCCTCAATTTTCTTTTGTTTTTTGGATCAAGGTTACGAGGAGAAGTTTTTTGCAGAAAATAAAATCTGATATCATCATACCATGAATTAGACACAATTTGTGTACACCAGATTTGTGTTTCATTATGCAGATTTGCAGTTGATGTTGTTATTTGATTTTATGATTTTTCAACTAAATCAACTACCAATTTGCAAAGGCCTTAACCTCTAACAATTTGTGTAGGTACTATTTCTAGATCATACTCCTGAAGGGAGGTCATCCAATTTTCCCTCTTCTCCCCTAGCTCCTTTTGCACTAAAATATTTCTTACAACAGGGTAAGGAACAACGTCTTTTATCCTGGATTTCAAAAGGTAAGATCTGAAATGTTTAACTACTTTGAAAACAGTGTATGCTTGTTGATCTACTGCGAGGTAATTTAATTCTGCTCCTTTAAAGTCGAAGCTCATAAATGAAATAGGTATCTCGTTGTTTTCAACATTTTTCTATGTGAGCACAACAACATAAGATCTGTCAGATGCAAAAGTATACAATGTAAAATCCTGGGAGAAATCAGGACTCATCAAGGAGGGAGCTTCAATTATAGATTTTCTAATTGAATTAAAAGCTTGATTCTCTTGTGATCCCCATTTGTAAATAATATCTTTTTTGATCAGGTTTTGTAGAGGTCTAACCATCTCAGAAAAACTTGGAACAAATCGTCTCACAAAATTTATTTTACCCAGAAAGGATTGCAGTTCCTTTTTGGAAGAAGGTGGAGGAAGGTTGACAATGGCTTGGGTTCATTCGGGGTCAATTATCATTCCATCTTTAGAGACTATAAATCCAATTATTTTTCCTTGATCTACTACAAAGACTGATTTCTTAGGATTGAATGAAATACCAAAATTACGACATCGTTCTAACAGAACCCTAAGATGCAACAAGTGATCTTTCATGCTCTTCCAAAAGACAGTGACATCATCCAGGTAGACAACAATTGACTGACTGATAAGGCCACAAAAATCAATGTCCATTTCCCTTTGGAAGGTGGCCCCAACAAAAATCGATCTGAAAGGCATTTTTATATAGGAGTAAGTGCCCCATGGGGTATGAAAATTGGTTTTCAACTAATCTTATGGAGACATAAGGACCTGGTTATACCCTAAGAAACCATTTAATAAGGATAACCTCTCAGAACTAGATACTTGTTGAAAAATTTGTACCATTGGGGGAATGGGGTAATTGTCTTTATCAGAGGCTCGGTTCAAATTACTAAAGTCTACACAAAGTCAAATTTCCCCATTTTTATTTCTTACCGGGACTAAGTTGGATACCCACTGAGTATGTTGGACTGGAAAAGTGATCTTGGCGATGAGTAATTTATTTAGTTCCTTTTTTACTGTGGGTTCTAATTTAGGGTGCATTTTTCTATTTTTTTGTTGAAAAGGTTGGGTTTGGGGCTTCATGGGAATTACATTTTGTATTATGTTTGGATCAAAAGTTTTTAGATCATCATATTTCCAAGAAAACACATCTTTGAATTCTTTGAACAATTTTATGAATGAAAATCTCTCTTGTTCAAAACATCCTTTTCCCAGATTGATATTTTGAGTATTATCTTGCGTTCCTAAATTTATAGTTTCATACAGTAATGAGGAACTATTCATTTTCCAATTAACTACCCCCCTAAACTTGTCATGTAAATAATAAAATTTCTCTAATCTAACAACAGATTTGGGGATAGAGTTTACCAGCTCAGATGATATCTCCGCAGAACGAGGGTTAGATATTACCGTGAAATCTCAGAGGTTTTCATTGTGGGTGCTTTCATCGATTACTGTATCTTGGAAAGTGTCCTCCATATGCAGAAAATTGATGATTTGTTTATCTTCATCAAACACTCACCAATTGGTGATGTTGTTGGGAATCGATGGCCTAAATAACAATTCAACCAAGAATGCGTTAGGAGAAAGACCCTCAGCGGGCAATAATTTTGAAGCAACATTAGCTAATAAATCAACTTCTGAATTACTCGACCTAGGAATGGAATTTATGTTAAAAGAGAGAAATTTATGTATTAAGATCCATACCTCGGTTTGGTCATTTTTTAGATGAGGAAATAAACATTGAATAGCATTTTTTACCTGCTTGACTACAGTTTCAGAGTCGTTGAATAATACCAAGTTTTGCACGTCAAGATCCAATTCCTTATTTAGTCCCTGTAGGAGTGCTTCATATTCTATTGTGTTGATAGTACAATCAAATTCTAATCGACATGCAATAAATGTTTTATTACCTGTGTGACCAATCAGTACACAACCAACGCCTACTCCTTCCCAGGATTTAGATCCATCAAAGTATAATGACCAGATTTCTTCATCGTCAACAATGTTCAGTTTACTTTTTAGAGCTTTCATCTGAGTATAGGCTGATATTTCAGATTGTTGTTCTAGGTCGGTGATAGAGGATATTTCAGTCATGAAATTTCCAAAAACATTATCCATTCCCTAGGCCTCAATTGTATTTATAGTAGTATTAAAAGGCTCATTGGGATCATTTAAATCTGTAACAGTGTACTTGAGGTAACACTCTTTATTTATCCTGATCTTGTTAGGCTGGCCATTCTCTGGTAGCCACAGATGATACCAATCCATAGAAAAATAACCATGTAACTTCTCTGACCAATCTCTACTAAAAAATAAGCCATAAACTTGCAGAATATCAACAACAATTATATCAATTACTTGGTGGACCTTTGGGTTAGATGACAACCTTTTCAATACATTCTTAAGTTCACCAATGACCTTGACATTAGTTCAGTCTAACCGAATGATCTCTAAATCAGAAGGTTTGACTTCAGCAATAATTTTCTGACACACAGATAGAGGCATTACATTTGATGAGGCACTAGAATAAACCATGCAGTTATGTACATTTTTGTTGAAAATTTCGAAAGTTAACAAGAAAGGCAGTACATTTTTTCATGATGAGACAACAAAATTCTGTTGATTTTTTATACCTGTACCTAAAATATTCTTATCTAAATTTCCTATAGTTTTCTCTAATATGTCCCTTTTATCCTAATTTGCAGATGATTTTTTACTCGAGACATTTTCTGTTTTATTTGGGTCATTTTCTATTGATTTTCTGCTCATAGGATCATTCTTTTTATTATTCCCAGCTATACTTTGGAGCATTTTCTATAGGATAAGAGGGAATTTAAGTAATTCAAAAACTGATATATTTTCCCTTAGTTTTTTAAGATATTCAACTAAATCATATTCTAAAACTTGGGCAATAGGGTTTTGTTTGGTTTCAATTTGTTTTGGTTGTTTGGATACCATATTCCTACTTGTTTTAGGTGCAAGTTTGTTTTGAACCTTACTTCGAGTGCTATAAGGATGGAAAGTTTCAAAATTTACTTGAAATATGATGTCCGAAAAATGTCCAAAGACGGGAGGAGATGAGTCCTCCTCATCAGTTGTTTCTTCTTCACCCTTGTCGTCTTGATTTTAAGGAGGTACAGAAATAGTGTTATCATGTGCTTCCAGTATTGCTAGTAAAGCATATTGTAGTGCTTCTAAGTTCATACCTTCTATGGTCGAGTTTGAACAGTTTGGAGGAAAAGGTTTCCTGAAAGGTGGTAAAAAAATTCCTTTACTTGTAGATGCTTCTTCAACATATCGTTTTAACTCTACGACCTGATTGGATAATTTTTGGAAATCTTTCTGCAAAATTTCCAAGTCTAAAGACTCTTGTTGATTTTTACTTTGAGGAGGTCTAGTGAAAATTTCTATTTTCTTTTTATAAGAGGAGTTTGTTTTAGCCTCAACGTTTAAATTATCTTTTAAACTCAGAATGTCCTTCTTAATAAGGATCGCCTTCTCCAAGGCTTATAGTAATGTTTTATTTTTGTACCTTTTAACCCATATAGCTATATTATTATGCAGGGCCTTAGTATAGTATGCAACAGTCAAGTTTTCCACATGCATCGAGTCTACAGGGATTTTATTTTTTAATGTGACGAATCTCTGGTTGAAATCCTCAACTTTTTCTTTCGGGTTCATTTTCATACAAGGAAAGCTCCATTACCAGAACTTCTAGAGATTATCATCTCCAAAGTTTTCTAGAAAGAAGGTTTCAAACTTATACCAAGAGACGATGGTTTGGGTTTGTTGCGCAAAATACCAAGTTGAGGCATTTCCCTCAAAAGTGTAAGGGAATAACCTACACACGACATCCTTGTGTTTTACACTCTGAAGCTTAACAACTAACATGAATTTATGTATATGATCCTTAGTTGATTGCTTCGAATCTGGGTCAAATTTGGGTAGCCACTTTTCCGGATGTTTGGGTAACGGGTGTTGGGGTCCAGGTACTGGCACAACATCTTGATCGAGCCAAGGTCTAGCAGGATTATTTTGGTTATCCATGGGAGCTGGTGGATATGAAGGTTGATATTGTTCAGACAAAGAGCTTCCTTCGTCTAAGGATTCCTCTCTTGAAGAGGGTGGAGAAGAACCAGGGGGGGATGGTGGGAGACCAAATCCCCCAGCACCTAGGATTAGTGCTTCAGAAGGATCAGTGATATTATCGCCTAATGTGTTATTGAGAAGACCAGTGTCAAGAGGTTGTTCTTGCAGATTGGACAAATCAAGGGGTTGATTTAGTTTTCTACCAGGATGTCTGATTTGGGACAAAGCACTTTGAGTTCTCAAAATCGACTGGCGGAAAATTTCTTGTACATCAATCCCTTGAATAAATGGTTGTTACCCATGATTTTGGTCATCATGATGATGTATGGATGATGGTGTACTCAGGCTCTTCATAAGAACTTTCTCTTGAGAAAAGTTACTTTCTTCTCTTTCCAGAAATATCATTTTTTAAGGAGGTTCACAGGCTACTAGTATATTTGCTTGCGAGAATGCATGATTCTCGCAGGCTGCCCTAAGACAGGGTGCGATAATTTCACACCGTGTGCAACTGCTAGGGTGCGAACTCTTTCTAAAGCAAGGAAAAAAATGAATTCTCGAAGCTTCTAGAAGGGAATCTTCTAGAAGGATGAGATGGCATTCGAATGGTTATCCTAGCACTGGATTCCATGATTTCTTGGGATCATTCTTATACAAGTAACTCATTCATTCTCTCCTATATATTGAGGGAATTCTCATGGAAAAGGTTAAGCAAACAAGGTTAAGCAAGATTTATTGGAGAATTGGTGAAAGATTGTGTGAAGGATTGAAGCTTGAAC
>JZKD02S0761995.1:130032-141944 GCA_000966675.3 Picea glauca
GTGAAAATGATTGTTTTCAACTAATGGATCAAAATAAGATGAAAAATAAAGGAAATTGTTTTTGTACTATAAATGACAAAATAATAAACAATGAGCGAATAAGATTATAAATGATATAACAATAATGGACAAATCATTTAACGTTTAAATGATGTAATCATTATTCATTCACAAATCAAGAAATCAAATAAAATATAAACTAACTAACCTGACGTTGATCAACAATACTAAGCTTGATTCATCTTTCTTTGTTTGTATAAGCTCCACTTAACCTATGTCAAGTATAAATCTATGAAAAAATAAAGAACGATACTTCCTGAAACAACTCAAGGAAGTCTTTTATATTTCAGAACAATTCTATGATAACAGAAAGACAAATAGATTTTATCTCATGTGACTTTAGAATGTCCAACAGCTAAAAGCGAAATAAACTCCAACTCTCAGCAAATGGTATTACTAACTACCCAACATTAGATGTAAAGTCAAGATGCATATATAGATGATCATTCACAGATATTAAAAGAACCAAAATATAATGAACCACGTAAAGAAAAACATAACATGAAAAGTTATATGCAGAACACTAAAGCTAGTTAAAGACAAATAAAATTTCATGTCTAGATATTATATGAGAAACAATAATAACATTGCACAGTCTACAAAAGGATGAAAGCCAACGAGTAAATTGTATCCCATATAGTTTCAAAATAATAAGTCCATCATATGGTCCAAGAGGAATTTCCCTTGTTCCTGGGCAAGTAGTGCTATTTAAAACAAGTTCCTAGTATGTTCCTCATATCATGCAAGATAGGGATATATCTACTTTAAAAATCATTTACTAAAACAAAATAACCATAAAGATAAGTCTGTTGAGACAACTAATCAAAAATAGTTACATCATTAAAACATCGTTTTCCAAAAATGAAATTTACAAGTCCATTATATTCCCAACTTTTGACTCATTCTATTAATCTTTGCACATTGACCTGTTGTTCACGTGAGACAAAGAAAAATTTAATCTAAATTAGAAAATAAATAAATAAATAAATTTAAAAGACAAACTACAGAATCTTCGATTATGTAGCTGGTCTAAATAAAAACAAAATAAAAATGAATTCAATTATTATCCAAACAAAATCCAATCTTGAATTACAAGAAAAGTATTTACCAATTAGAAATTTGAAAGGGAAACATCAGACAAATCTGAATTTACAATAGCATTGAAACTGGTGGAGTTTTTTATAATCACATCTCCCTATCTCTTGAAACGTTTGTTGGCTCTGAGTGAATTTGATCGGATGCAAGCTCTGAGATCATTGTTTTCCTTTTCTAGAACTAAGTTTTGAGTCATTACTTGATTCAATTGAGCCTGTAGGTAAGGGATGTCTCGATAGTATCTTTATCCAGTCAAAACAACTTTCACAATACACCAGTTCTAGATTTGTCAATGGACGAGTTTGATCTGTAGTAAGAGGTTTACCCTATTCCATAATCCTTTTGAGGTCATAATGAATACCCGAGAAACCTTCTTATTCCTTTAAAAAAGAAGGCAAATTAGACACAAAATTGTATTGGGGTGAATCATCATTGGTATCATCAATAGAGATAGGGTCTTCAATATCAATAGTGGGGATAGGCTTCTCATGGTTGTGACGCTGACTCTTGACCATTCTGGAAAGGATTCAACCCTTCCTTTTGTTCTTGAAATCAATATCTCGAACCCTCTGTGTTTTATGTTTGCCCTGCTTCTTGGTTTTAATTTCATTTATATCAACCACATCTTTCCCAGGATTAGGAGTAACAGAGACCTTGCTCTTCAATTTATCCAGGACATCCTCTAAATATTTTTTAGGAACAAATTCGTGCCTCTAATGTGTGCCTTTAGTTCATTGATGCAAATCAACGGGGGATTCGGTAAATAACATGGGGTCTTCTTGAAATTTGACATGAAGGTATCCCAGAGAGTGAGTCGATGGGCAAGGCCTAGTGGGCTCGTCGAAACACAGGGGTGATTCGCTTAGTGTTTCAGATGTGAATGGAACAAAACCATTCCTATCCATGAAATTTTTCCAATTATCTCTAGCCTTTGACAATTGGAAAATGACTAAGACTCGGATCAAGCCATGATGAAAGAGACTAGACTGCACATTAGGGTTTTTCCTCTAGTAAAATCTAGCCATATTTTAAATGCTTTTAAGCAGGTAAAATGACATGTTTAAACCAAACCCTAAGAAAACCATTAACAGAAGAATATGAAACATGAATACTAATCCATATCGTCCCTCATAGGTAACACATTTCTTGATAATTAATAGTAAACCGTGCCATCGAGGCTTGAACAGATTTATGGGTGTACCTTTGACATCGTAGCGTGACTTCTTGGAAATCATTAACAAGTGCCAAGGGATACCTTCGAATTTGAGATTCTTGAACCAACGATCTCCTTCTTGAGATAGGCTTGTGGCTTCTGCAATTGATTCCTCACTGACTTGCAACTGTAAATCGCCTATTTTGGCCCTAGTATCGTCGAAGGTCTAGGCGAAAGCTTGAGAGACTTCAAGGTTAAATCCCTTGAACGCATTTATGAAATTAACTCACCCAAAGACCACGAGATCATCCACAACATCATTGTGGGAGAGAAAGGCCTATGATTCATTCGACTCTATCCTTAACACAAGGGCCATGGCCTTGGTCACGATAAACCAGTAGGTGTAGCAAAGAGGGGCATGTGTTTGAAACCACCCAATATGAACGATAAGTGCTGCATTTTCGGAGGTGGCCCAATAACTAAGGTTTCGGGAGAAAGCCACCATAACCACCACTCAGGTTATTGATTGAATATTGAACCAGAGGACACACGTAATCGAAAACCACCTCCTCTATTGAGAACCTAACCCTAAAAACAAAACACCACAAATGATGCAATGAATGTGAGCTCAAGCTAGCATGATGAGGGTGTAATTGTTTCAAAGAATGGCTAACATTCCTATACAACAGTGATTAGACCGCGATATGACAACAGGGGATAGCATTCAAATTTTAAAATTATATCAAAGTTTAGCTTCAAAAAGTGATCATGGAGGTGGTAGGTGACAATCAAAAATCCAAATGAAAAAAACAATTAAGACATAACCAAGAGGTGATCAAATCATATACTAATGGTAAGGAAACAATTCACAAAATGATATGTTCAATACCCTTTAAGGTTCTTAAGATCATTAGGTGTTTTTAAAGACTCATCCAATTTCACAAGGAGAAGCTTGAGAATTTGTATGATGTGTTTAGACCAAGCTTGTTTCAATTTCATGCTTAAACAATCATGAAATTGAACAAGAATAAGCGAGATATTTATTGAAATAAATAAACTCAAAAACACACAACAACCAATCAAACGATTTATTTCAAACAAAAAACATAATTGAAGTCTTCGCAGACACAAAGAGGCAGCTATTAAAAAATTTCTTTTGTCAAAACTATGTTTTAAATATCGATGAAAACGACACAAATATCTAGCTGCCAACAGTATTCAAAGTCAAACCCCTTATTGAATCTAGATCAAGAAGAAAAAAATTGGATTCAAGGAATCCTTAGTGACAAGCTCCTCCATTCCAATCCCTCATATTTAAATCCATCACCAAAACGATTATGGCAGCTCATATTATTGGATAAAGATTTCACCCATTGGAAACGACAACAAGGATATGTTCTTTTCTTTTTCTATGATGCCTCGATGGGTAATCTGGGGGCGAGAAGTGCAGGGGGAGTCATTTTTTACTCTGATGGACATAAGAATTTAGAGTTTTTTTGGGATCAAGATCTTCCACAAATAATCAGGCAGATGCCCTTACAGTATGTGCAAGACTTACTCTCCTCTCACCCGAAAATGAAGCTAGAATGATAGTCATTGGGGATTATGATATAATCATCAAAGGAATATTTGGAGTCACCAAAAGAGATAATTTTAGTCTCGCAAGAATATTTCAAAAAATAAAAGAACTCAAGCAAAAATTCCATTCCATTAACTATCGCTATGTATACACAACTCAAAATACAAAGTCTAACACTTTAGCCAAGAAAGCTAAGAATTTTGAGAAAGGTGACCTCAAGACAAATGGGAAGCACATACAATTTTATTTTCCTTGAAAAGTCATTCTTCCTAGAAAAAACCTTTATTTCACCATAGAAAACACTAAGGTCAGGGGAATCATTGAAGTTGAAAGGACAGGTCGTTGACAAGATCCTTTCATAATGTAGAACACACATAGCTCACGTCACTATGAGTCATAACACACTTAGTTGCTTCCCAATACAGAAGACACAAGCCCCTTCCTCATTTCACACATGACTCTCCTTATCATGATGTTATCTATTAAATGTTATCCATGTGAGTTGTTGTGTACATGTGGGAAATATCACTCTGTCATGGTTTCGCGAGAGTTATTCATCTCCCTTGGCCCTACGAAAAACGTCGATCATGCGGGCATTTCATCTCATATTATAGCATTGACTATGAGGATGTGTATCACCTCATCAAATCATCATTTGAAGTTGTCCTCTCCCGACGGAGAAATAGCATTGTGCTTGCAAGGATAAAATTCAACAAGGGACGGATATTTTTCAACATTATGGGTTCACTTGCTATATAATCAAAGTATCAATCTTTCTAGCATACTTTGGATCCTTTGGTTATGGTATCACTCTCTTTGTAGGGAATATTTTTTCATCATGTGGAGGAGGAGGCACTCACCTTGCAATTGCATAGACTGTGAAATTGAGGAGATGCAAGAATAAATACATTTTCATCATTCAAAAGTTGAGGTTCTCACACATTGAAACACTCTTTTATCTCCCCAAATGCAAGAACAAGAAACCAAGAAAAATGAAGAGTAGGAAGTGGTTCTATGTGATGTCAATCGTCATACAGCCCAAATTCGATCTCTTCGTCGACAAGCTCATAATTATCCTCCAGTGGCACCTACACAGTCTCATCCTTTTCCTTCAGAGGGGTCAGCAAAATCATGTGAAGTGATTCAACCTCCTCGACAGATCCAAATCAAGGGCGAAGACAAGGAAGCAGCTCTAGGAGAGGCGGACATAAACCTTAAACTCAATTAAGTATAGTCTTATGTTGAACAAAACTTCCTTTCTGTTATTTTCCTTTGTCAAAGTTTATCCATGGAATTTTTGCAGTAGACTTAACATCTTTAAATGAATCTTTAGGTGCAATCAGGCTATATGTAACACTGCAATTTTTCTTCAGGTTGCATGCCATTTTGGTACTATGTACTTATGGGTTGTTTTTTCTTTGGCACAACAACCCTTTTAATAAAAATCATATACGTTCTTGTCAAAAAAATTTTTATCTAACTCCTAAATACCCCTAAGTGGGGATGTTCTAGTAAGACCCTAAAAATGTATGCTATGTATAATTGCAGCTGGTATTTCTTCCATTATTCTTTAGAGTTTAATTTTGATATTATGATTTTGTGATTACATCCTTTTATCCCCTCTCTAAAGACCAATCATATGCATACAAAATATTATGAACCCACTACACAATCAAGCATGATAAACTTGCATACTCATAGTTGATACTAACTATGAACATGCAACACAACACCCAAAAGTATTATTATAATGATACAATCTTCTTTAAGGTTGTGGCAAAAAGTTAAAAAGAAGATAGGAAAAAAAATGTGAGATTGAAAACTATTTTTCACAAGGACAAAATGAAATATACATTTATATTTATAATATTATCACATACACCTTTTAATTAAAGAAGACTATATTAGTAAATTTTTTATAATATTATCACATACACCTTTTAATTAAAGAAGACTATATTAGTAAATTTTATAAAATGTTCTTGTAGCATCTCTCCATTCAACCTCTCTTATTTCTCATGAATAAGAAGTTACATTTTTAGTTTAAAAAATTCTTATAAATTAGGAAAAGAACCTCAAAATAACCAAATTGCATCCATAATCATAAGTCAATATGCCATCTATAGGCGCTACGGAAGAAGAGCATTAGAGCATGTTCATGGGATATGATAGATGGATACAGGTTGATGAGGGGCATTTTGTTTGTGGAACATTCTCCTAGACACTTCCCTTGTGACACCGTCGACCATTTTAGTGGGTGCTGAGGTGTCTTGTTGAGAATTGTCCATTTGCACATATATTTGCTTATTATTGCAACCCCTCTATAGCAACTTAAAATAATGATTCAACATCTCTTATACCTTAATTTTAGCTCAACACCCATGTAGGCCCACTATATTACAAACTTTATATGTGTGTGAGAGAGGAAGTTATTTCTCCAATTTAAAAAAATATTAAAAGTTTAAGAATTTTCAATCATTATATATAATAATTTAAAAAAATTTAATTATATATTATAAAGATTAAAAAAAATTATTTTTTTTATTTTTTATTATTAAAATTTAAAGTATTTTGTTAAAATTACAATTTTGAATTATTTAAATTATTGTTTTTAATATAAAAATTAAATGGTTTAAATTATTATTTTTAATATAAAAATGGATTCATGATCCTCCATTCCCCTTTTACAATATATAATCAATTTTGAGTTGTTAAAATGGTTATTTTTACTCCAATAACTGATTTATTCACTTGGTACAACATTATTATAGCAATTGATATTTGCAATCAAGTTAACCAAAAATTATTCTAATTTTTGTTGTTTGTAAATAGTTTTACAATAATTTTAATTTTTTTTAAATAAATAATACTCAAATTTAAATTTAATAATATAAATATATAAAAATTGTTAATATATATATTATAATAAAATAATTAGTATTGTATAAATTAAAATATATATTATCTCATTTTAAAGTGATGAGGGATAATTACTATCTACCGAGATCAAATTTGGTCTAGATTAGACCTTAAGAAGGTAAGGATTATTTAGCTTTTTTTACAATTTTATTTTTGTGTTTGAAAAAAATTAAGAGAAGTGTTTCAAGATCATCATAGTTTTGTTCAGTTAAAAGGTTAGGAAGGTTGGTGGTGTGTCAAATCTTTTGAAATTGAGATATAATTTGGGTATATGGTGGAAATTGTAAGAGAACTTGTTTTTGATTTTCAACCCTCTTAGTGTCACAAAGATGACATATTCTTTCATACCTAGACATTTTGGGAATTGTCCAATGCCCAATTTCACTATGTAGCTGATGAGAACTTGTTCTTATCTTAGCAATGTTGATTTTCTTCTTTACATCATCAAAACATAGAGATACTTTTGATCTTCTAGATTAGAGTTAATCATCTCCTTATAATATCTTAATTTTATTTTCCCCTCTAACTCTTTATTGCACCACAATTTCTCTTTAAATTTAGAAGTAAAAATATTTTTAATATTATCCTTATTTTGTATAATGATTTCTTCATTTATTACGAATCCTTATTCCATCCTTTCTTAAGCCGAAGTTTTATTCCATCCCTGCTTAAGCCAAAGTTGGTTCTGGCTGGAGCTTGAAGCAATTTTGGGAAGGCTTGTCGTCCATTTTATTTAACTTGTTCTTATACATCAGGTACCTAATCATAGTCATTCTTTCAATGGGGGAAGCACTCGCTTTCACGAGAAGGATAAGATAGAGTGTATTGTGTTTAATTTTTAGATTATAAGTTATAAAATTATTTTGGATTTGCTCTATCTTTCTCCAAGATTCTCTAGAGAAACTGCATCCCCAAACTTTGCATCCATATAAAATAATAGGAGTAATGACAGTGTGAGAGAGGAGTTTTTTCTTATCTCATATCTAAAGGTGTGCTAACTTACAATTCTTTTCAAGCCCATAATAGACTTTCCACCCTCCATTTATCCTTTTCTCAATGCTATAGTTCCATCTCAGCTTATGATGAATATCGATTCCGAGATATTTTTTTGAAGGCGCTTCATGTCATATAAAAAAGTATCGTGGGTGATATTATTGGATTTAATCATTATAACTTTCATTTTGTCAGTATTAACAATCATATCCATATTGGAGCAGAAATCCTTGAGCTCATAAGCAGTCCTCACCATAAGAACAATATCATCTACATAAAGAAGAATAATGACTATACCAGCGAGAATTGGACCAACATAGCATGTGTTTTCCAAATTTCAAAATAATCTTCTAACTAGTCACTATACATGCCAAAAAAGGATTGAGAACAAGCGACAACATTGCATAACTCCAATATTACAATGAATTTCTTTTAACCAGCCTTCACTCTTCCTAAACTTGACAATAACACTCTCATATAACCTTACAACAACAACCCTCAACTAACCCTCAACTAGAAAGGAATTTTAACATTCTAACTTGACAATAACATTCTAACTTAACAATAACATTGAAATATAACCTTACAACAACAACGCTCAACCAGAAAGGAAATTTTAACTATGTGGAACCCTAACAGCTTTGTTTGTAGTCAACGACATATATCCTAATTTATAAAAAATAAATTACATTGTTACCAAGTATGTATTACCAGTTGGTAAGTTCGACTCTTGATTTTGACCATTGCAGACAGCTTATATGGCTGCGGCTCTCATTTCAAAGTGGTCTGAGTATTATATGTTCTGTAGTAACATACATTCGCTTTTCACCATGGTAGGCCTTGGGATTGGGTTCTCGTAATTTGCACGTTAATAGGTGAATGTGAAGACACAGTGATTTCTTTGCAGTAATGAATGATAAACATTTCAACGCTAACGACAGACATTATTTTATGTCAAATACATTTATCCTGTGCATAAATAGACCTTCCTTTATCATTGGTTTATTACATTATAACATTAAGGAGCTACAGCTAATATATTCCAGGACAGAGAGTGCAGTTGGGTGACGTCAGCCATTAATGGATGTTCTGTGTTTTGGAAGGAAGCTACTTGTTTCTTTTCCTCCTTCCAAAGGACGCTGCCTGTATTTTACCCACTTGGGAGGAGACTGAAGCGTCAAGAACGGGATCCGATGTTATTATTTTGTTATTTTACGTTTTCTGTTTGACCACCTTATGGAAAAAAAAAATTGAGTTATTTATCTGTGAATTCTGAACCGCAAGAATCTCTGCCATGTTTCGTAGCTTCCTCTACGTCGCATGCATTTTGTTTTATTGTATTGTTGTTTCTGTTTATATATTGACCTATTTAAATTTATCGACCGACCCTCGTCCATTTTTCAAACAATTCAGATCTCTGTGAAAGATTTCTTCTTAATATAAAAACAGCGTGTAGAGAAGTAGAACAAGCTACCCAACTTTAATTAAAGATAATATATATCATTTGACAAAGACTTGAGGGCTGACTTCTTTTAAAAATGGATATTATACAATTTACAATATGGAAATAGTAATTTTATCTGGTATCTTGTTTATATGATTGTATACATGATTAGTTACAACATGAAATTTGAGTTGTTAAAAGTTAAGCAGTGTTAAGATGAAAAACGTGTTGGTAAAAGTTAAATAATATTAATATAAAAATTAAGTTAATGAAAGTTAGATATTGTTACAGTTTTTGTTAGGATTCTCTTTTATAAAATAATGAGCAATCAATCTTGTCAGTGTATTATTGTTGATGAATCATTGAGTAGTCATGATCAGTAAGTTCAATATAAAAAAAGTTATGATGATTATATATTTTTATCACTCCATTTACTTATAACATTTATTTACAAAGTGTAAATTTTAAATTTATACAAAATTATATTTTGAATAATTGAATTTTTTTTCATATTGTTTGGAAAAAACATTGATATGCTATTTTTCCATACTCATGGATTAAGAGTTTGTTAATGCTTGAACACTATGTTTTATATTATGATATACTTTTCAAGCATAAATTTAAGTTGAATATAGTCAAATTTTCATTCCACTATGATCCAAAATTTATGCATGGTGAAACTATGTCCTTGAGGGTTTTTCACCTTTATAATTTTACTAAGATACCCAATTAATACGAACTTGGAATTTCTTTTAATCCCAATAAAAGGAGGGAATATTGTTACATGATTAGACTACTCGTTTCAAGTATATCAAATTTAATAATTACATTAAGATTCTTCTATTCTATTAATTATATCCATATCCCTTAACATTATAATTACTTATTACATTGGGAGTTGCAAGTGTGAACTTTTTAGAGAATTAGGAAGTGTAATTATGAGATAAAAAAAAATTGAGATTTATTATTATTGCATTGGGAATTGTAATTATCAAGTTCAAAAAGTATTAGGAAGTGTAATTATGAGATACTAAAACACTTTGAGATTTATTATTATTGCATTGGGAATTGTAATTATCAAGTTCAAAAAGTATTGAGAAATGTATTGAAAGTTTTATAGATTTTTAATTCTATTAAGATTTGGAGTGATGAAATTTCAAATTCAATTTAAACTTTTGTGCCTATTTTAAATGTCTTTTTCATGTGCCATTTCCCTATGCAAACTTGAAGTCCCCTTGTTTACCTTCCAGAGCAAAAAAAGAACAATTTTCCACATATAAGCGCCTTACCAATTAGACAACAAGCATATATGCAGGTTGCTCCACTACAGCCCGCGTACATCGGGTTTGGTGCTCAAAATTAAAAATTATGTCAGGTTTCCATGTCATGTCGCGAGACCCATGATCCTTGACCTTCCATATACTGGAAACGCTCTGACTCGACCATTCAATTCCATTTGAAGGCTATAAATTAAGCCATATACAAAGCTTGGAAAAGGGAGAGAATTCAACTTTGGAGAGCAAGGATAAACTGGAGAAATTTCACTTCACATTGAGTCTGCATACCTTTATCCTTGAAAGTTTGAAATCATTATTCATCCCCCAAGCTCTTCCTTCTTCGTGATGGAGAACCTCATTGTCTCCTTTATATGAGCTTGGTGTTGGTGACGGATTAAAGTGGTGGAGGCCCAGCTAGAGAGACTTAGTTTCTCGGTTCCGATATGTGTTGTTGCAGAAGTTTGTCACCTACAAACTCTTGTTGATTATTTTAATAGAAATAATCTTCTCTCATCTAATTGATATCTTGCAAATATTTGAATTATTATTCCATGGGCATATTTGTCATGTAGGTTAATGGATTATGCTAATATATATGATAACATTCTATATTATCACCATATGCTTGTGTATATTGGTCGTTGAGGACAAGTTGCAGGTATAAAGCTTTGAGTTGTGTGCTCAACGGTGGTCTTCATCAAACGTCCAGATGAGGTAGGCTCTTGAACTTGTCTTGTTAGCCTTTCATTTATATAGCATACCTGGAATTAGAGTTGATTTCTGTGTGTCATTCCAACTGTTGTGGTTTACCCCGGAACATAGAGAGATTTTCCCCATAATAGAATTGGCAACCATACTGGGGAATGATCTTATGTTTGGGGTTTGGAGTGTTTTTCTCCTTGGCTTGTTGTCTGTTAGCATGATTTTCCTTGTCACCTGAGTTCTTGACATCCTATTTTTACTTTTCATCTGAATTTCTTGGCTTAATCATTTCCTTGGCAGTGTTTTACTATATATACGTGGTTTTTCCCCTGACAAGCACGTACATACATGAGTTTTCCTTCTGTAGGGCACGTACATACGCATTTTTTTCTCAAATAGTTGCATACATCAGCTCTTTAGGCTTAATGGATGAGTTTGATGTTTGTTGGGTGAGTTTGGTTGGTTGGTCAATCTTCTTGGGTCTCTTTTCTAACTATTAAGTGCTTACAGAGTGATAGGAAACCTTCTTATTGTTGAATTTTCAGGCAGTATTCCTTCTTATCATCTTTTTCATTAGTAGGGATGATTTTAAGGATGGAAATTTATTTTAAAATGTAGAAACCTTGGCGAATCTTACTAATCCTTCATATGCCAACTATAAATGTTTAGCGATATTTTTGTAAAAATATT
>JZKD02S0761995.1:190472-212713 GCA_000966675.3 Picea glauca
AACATTTTATAAAGATATCTTTTGAATTCCTCATTCTTGATTAGCTCCAAAAAAGGTACATGGATTTTAATCTTTTGAATCTCACTTTCAAAGATAAATGAGGATGGATATTTCAGAATCTCTTTAATTTATGGGGCAGGACTCTTAACCAATGCTTGAGGCCTTTGTGCATCTTTTCCTTTGTTGCTAGTTTCCATAGCCTTAGAAAATTTTTCTATTTTAGTGGGTTGATCATAAGTGTTAGTCTTTCCCTCTTTCGTTTTGGACCTTAGGTTGTATTTAATAGTATTCTCATTTTTTTTCCCCCTTTACTCAATTCATTTAAATGGATATCCATGAGAGACTCTTCATATGCAGATTGGGTCAAATGAGAAGATGAAGAGGTGTCACCAAGACAATGGATTTCAGGATCAGTTTCTTCATCCTCTCCTTCTTCATAAAAAACAAGGTTGTTTTGGAAAGGGGATTGTAATGTTTGATCATCCCTATCCCTATTTCTTTGATCTCTTTGGAGGACCTGAGGGGCATTATTTGGTCTTCTAAAATTTTCTCTATTATGAGCATTTTGTGTGTACCTATAACTCTGTTTTCCTTCAAGTTTCAACTTCTCCATTTCAACAGAAAGTGATTTTACCAATTTTGTAAGTTCATCAA
This sequence comes from Picea glauca, assembly GCA_000966675.3. Classification (NCBI taxonomy): domain Eukaryota; kingdom Viridiplantae; phylum Streptophyta; class Pinopsida; order Pinales; family Pinaceae; genus Picea; species Picea glauca. The sequence goes on from JZKD02S0761995.1 coordinate 191,127, forward strand.
CTTGAGGGTGGACAACAGGGGATTCTAAGGTTGAAGATTCAACCCTACCTTTCCTTCTATCTCTATCATATTTTCCTTTAATTTTATCAGTTGCCAATATATTAGATTCTACTTCTAAGGCTTCATCTTACATATGAGCTAAAGAGGTAGATCTTCTTTCTCTCAACATGAGGAAAAACTCAGGGTCAAAAGCACTGGCGTAGGTAATCTTGGAAGAGTTTTTTTCGGTATTTATTTAAGTGGGAATATTTTTGTACATTTTATTAAATCTTTTTGAGAAGTCTAAAACAGATTCCCCCTCTTTCCTCTTAAGTGATCCAAATTCTGTAATATAATAAAGGAAATCCTTTTTATCCCCCCAATGCCTCACGAAAGTATCATCCAAAGCTTCAATACCAACAATAGATCCAGGATTCAAACTCATAAACCATTTTCTAGCCTCACCATCAAGGCTCTGTACAAATACCCTCATCCATACATCTTCATTCTCATTGTTAATATTATCTGCATAACTATAAAATATTGCAAGGTGTTCCTCTGTAGTTATTTCTTCCTTCCCTGTGAACTTGGGCATGTACTTAAGGTAGTCTTCATTGGGAGCGAATTCATAGGTTGAGGTAAAATAAGAGGGGAATACCTAGCAGCCACTATGGAATCCATCCTATTTCTAGGAATATATCACCTACCATTGGGTTGTGAACTATATGGGAACAAGGGGGAGATGAATTTTTGAGAGCTACAAATGCAGCTTGGATTTTTGGAGAAAGAGGAAGCTTTGATGGAGAGGTTTCAGTTTTCAGAGGAAGAGTTTGAGTATTGGAGGAAGATGGTATAGGTTCCAAGGGAAAATATGTTTCCTCTAATTTAGTCACAACAAATTTGATAGGAGGAGGAGTAGTGTAATTACCATGGCCATCAACACCATTGTCGGGCAACACTACTATTTGTACACTTCACTTAGCTCTGATACCATCTTGTAACATTCCCATCCACCAAAAGGTTGGGCAACGCCACAGACGTGCACGCGCGCGCGCGCACACACACACACACACACACACACACACATAATGCATTTCTAATGAATTTTAACAAATAACACATAATTACTTCTACCATACAGACTGAAATGGAATTGCTAGTAATTCCTACATGTAATGGAACACATGATAACATTTCAAGAATCACAGACATGCATAACATACATATTTAAGCACGGAAATGATACTTATCTTTTAATTGGAGTAAAACCACCAACTGCATGAAGACCTTCCACGAGCCTCCCAGCCTTATACCACGTTGCTCATCACGCTCAACAGTGGGTCACCCCTGAGCTAGGACTAAGCTCCACCTAGGGCAAGGGAATCCTAGACTAGGCTAAGATTATAGGAAACTACACAGTACCACTAGAAGGATTCTCTCCAAGAGACTTTTTACGCCCACTACTCATGGAATCTCATTCCCCACATGCCTGTTCCACCCCGAGAATATGAACCTTCACTGTTCCACAATCCATCGACTGCTCCACTTCCCCTTTTGGGGTCTCAACAATAGGCTAGATCAAGAATTCTCGGAGCTCCATAACTGGTACTAGACTCTCTCTAGGATAAAATCACTTCCTAGAAAACTCTGTCACCTAGAGAGATTTTCTCGCAGGGTTGACAACCTGCCTCTTCAACCACGGGCCTGAAAACCCACTTCTTCAACCACTTCAACTCAATTCCAGCAGGGTGAGTAAAACAACAACAACAAAAACATTTTGTTAACACATGGGTGATGGAAACAAGAGAAAATGGGCATGGACACCCAAAATGACAACAACCAAACGCTAAAACACAACACGACTCAGGTGAATACAAATACATCGGGCTTCACAGGAGAACACAGATCAGTTCCCACGGGTTACTAGTTTAAGGGTGCGTGAAAAATATGCAGAGGTCGATGATGGAGGCTAAATGAGTTCTGTGAAGGATGGAAGAATGTGGAGCAAACCCCTTAAATGAGATGACTCTCCATCTTTAAATTCATGCACCCAGGTTGACACTTGTCTTCCTGGATATTCATGCACTCCATTTATCATTTGTTTCCCTTTCCCAGGACCTTAGGATAACTGGGTTTAATTTTCCCCACTTTAATATTTTTTCATTATTCAGGAATATATTATAATATTCCCTTGGGTTAAACCCCCTAGATTATCCCCTCTTTCATAGCCTCTTAGTGCCATCCCTTTCCCTACCTGGTGGATATTCATTCCCCATCACTCTGTCTTAGTGGTTGGTCTACACGCAACGATGTATTTTATTAATAATTTTTATAATTACATATATAAAATCAGGCCCAATGACCTTAGCATCTAGGCTCTTCGGCCTAATAACACATAATACTACCATCTTGTAATTACTTGTCTCACTAACCTACAAAAATCATTACATTTCAAAGGGGCTTGGCCTTGGGGTATTACAATCCCCTCCCCTTATTTTTTCATTGTCCTCAATGCAACTCATTTACATAATTTCAACAAGGTTTTCAAAATCTCCAAAACAATGTGGGTATTCTGCCTGCATAGCATCCTCATGCTCCCATGTCACGTCCTTAGGACCGTACCAGGTCTAGTGGACATGTACAATATCTATGGCTCGATTCTGAAGATGTTTTCTCTTCCGGTCCAATATGTACAGCAGATGCACTTGAAAGATGCCTTCTTACTCCACCTGAATCACATTCCAATCAATCACATGATTATCATCAGGTATATATTTCTTAAGCAATGAAATATGAAACACATTATGTATAGTCATGGATGCAGGCAATGCAAGCGTATATGCTACTGGTCCAATCCTTTCTAGGATTTCAAATGGCCCACAATATCTGGCTTCCAACTTGGAACAACTTCCTAGCTTCATGGAACTTATTTTGGATTTCTTTCAAGAAAACATGATCACCCACTTTAAACCCCTTGTGGGTCCTGTTCTTATCAGCATAAGTTTTCTACATGTCTTGGGTAGCCTTTAAATTCTGCTTAATCTTCAACATTTTCTCTTCCATTTCCTTGAGAAACTCTAGCCCAACCACTACCCTATCAATTGGGTTATCCTAGCTTATTGGGGTGTTGTAATTTCTATGATAAAGTGCTTCAAATGGGCTCATCTTCAGTGATGCTTGATACCCATTGTTGTAAGAAAATTCTACCAAGTGTAGGTAGTATTCCCATTTAGATGGTTTGTCCATCACATACATTCTTAGCATATCTTCTATCACTTGGTTCACCCTCTCTCTCTTCCCATCAAACTTAGGATGATAAGTAGTGTTGAAGTTCAGATTTGTTTCGAACCCTTTGAATAACCCCTTCAAGAAATTTGAGGTAAATTTTGGGTCTCTATTAGACACAATTGTTTTGGGAATACTGTGCAATCATGCTACTTCCCTCATATAGATATCAACAACATTAGTTTCCTTGTGAGTATTCTTCAATGGAATAAAATGGGTAGATTTCGTAAGCTTATCCACCACCATCATGATGAAATCATGTTGCTTATTTGTTATGGGCAATCCTATGTTGAAATCCATTGTCACCACTTTCAACTTCCACTCAGGAATGGGTAAAGGTTGTAGCAACCCTACTGGGTGCCTATGCTTAGCCTTGACCTTCTGACACTCCATACATCTGGAAATGTATTCTGCAATTTCCATCTTTATACATGGCCAAAAGTAATGGCTATTGACTACTGCCACTATTTTCTGATATCCAAGGTGCCCTACATAATGAACATTATGCATTTCTTTCAAGATCATTGTTCTCAATTCCTAGGAATTAGGTACATAAATTTTGTTTTTTTACAGAAGTGTTCCATCAGCTTCCAATTTATAATCTTCCACTTTATGTAGCATCTTACCTTATTGTATATTTTCTATCAATTCCCTGTACTGCGAATCTGCATTTGCAGCTTCCAAAATTCTGCCTTTAATATTAGTTTGATACATGCTAATGGTCGTAGCATGTAGTTCATGCACTCTTATGTTGAGTGCATCATCCACTTTGTTCTCCTTTCCTTTGATATGATTGATATCAAAGTCATACTCATAAAGGAATTCCAACCACCTACACTGCCTAGCATTCAGAGTTGGTTGGAAAAATAGATACTTCAGACTATGATGGTCTGTCCTGAGTTCAAACCTCTTTCCCATGAGGTAATGTCTCCATTTCTTTAGCACATGTACAATGGATGCCAACTCCAAATCATGAGTTGCATAGTTATTTTCATGCTCTTTCAATTTTTTGGACTCATAAAATATTACAAATCCATTCTAGATGAGGACTCCTCTCAGTAATTCTTTGAATGCATCTATACACACTACAAAATATTCATTTGGATCTAAAATCCTTAGGATTGGAGAACTGGTTAACAGATGCTTCAATTGTTGGAATCTTCTCTCACATTCTTCTGTCCATTGAAATTTCTTCTCCTTCCTTTACAAGGAAGTGATGGGGTGAGATATCCTTGAGAACCCTGCAATGAACCTTCTGTAATAGCCTACTAGACCCATAAAGGATATGACTTCTGTCACATTCTTCGGCGCTGAACATTATCTAATGGCTTCTATCTTCTCAAGATCCAGAACTATCCCATCTTTTGAAATGGTATGTTCCAATAATGGATCTTCTTTTGATAGAATGAGCACTTGCTCAATTTGGCATACAATTGGTTCTCTCTTAGCACTTGCAACACCATCCTCAGATAATGTTCATGTTCTTCCTCCGACTGGGAATACACCAGGATGTCATCCAAAAACACTATGATAAACTCATCTAGATATTCTCTGAATACACCATTCATTATACACATGAAAACAATGGTTGCATTTGATAACCCAAATGGTACCACTTTGAATTCATAATGATCATACCTTTTTCTGAAGGCAGTCTTGCTGATGTCTTCATCCTTTATCCTTACCTGGTAGTACCCTGACTTGATATCTATTTTTGAAAATATCTTGGCATCCTTCAACTGATCAAAGAGATCATCGATCCTTAGCAAATGATACTTGTTCTTAATAGTCACTTTATTCAAATGTCTGAAATCAATGCACAATCTCAATGTCCCATCTTTATTCTTCATGAATAAGACCGGGGCACCCCAAGATGACACAATTGGGCATATATACCCCTTCTTCAAAATTTCTTCAAATTGCAACTACAGTTCTTTCAACTCTATTGTACTCATTTTGTAAGGAGCATTTGACACTAGAGCTGCTCTAGGAATTGGGTTTATAGAGAAATCCATATCTCTCTTTGGGGGTATTAGTGCCGCCATTTTTTATTTCCATTTAGAGTCATGTTTTAGTCATGTTGTGACCCATGTGTCCAAACATGTGAATTTAGGTACGTAAAAATGAAAGGTTCTAAATCAGTAAGCGGTCGGTTGGCCCTTGGAAACGAGAAGGGGTGTTAGAGTTTAAGCATACGTAAATAGTACGGGCATGTCTCTCCCAAAGAGTCGGGTTCTATCAAAAATTAGTCTCTACGTGCCCCAGGTCAAGTCGAGTAGTTAATGGAAGTTGTTTCAACAAGTGTTGTGGTTATTATCAATTCATCATGAGGGCCGAAGGAATGAAAAAGCGCGGTTTTCACATCACGTATTCCCTGAAAACCTTATCATATGTACCTTTCACGCAAGGATGTGTTATGGAATATCTATGGTTCGATTCACAACATCTAGTCTCCTTGAATTCAGTGTTCTTTGGAATGATTCTTATTTCCTCCCAATCTGTTATAAATCCCAAAGTTTCTACACCCATTCTGTCTGGGAAATCAGATTCAGGCTATGTCTGTAAGTTTTCTCGTAGTATTGGATCGATCAAATTCTCCATTTTAGGCATCTTCCCGATATACTATGCGCAAGAGACATACTGATCGCACCATGTCGACCTCTCAGAAAAAGAATAGGGGTACATGTAGTGGAAGGATCGCCAAACCTGAGCCTTAGAGTGATTGGGATTCATTCTCACTCGCAATGGGTGTCCCCAAAGATAAAAAAGGGGTTTTTCCTTCACCCATGGGGATAATGACATCACACCACGCAAAACTTGGAGTGGAAGAAAAAATGCAAGAAGGAAGTAAAACATAAGCCCCATTTCCCCAACAATATATACCTCAGAGAAGGGGCAGACCAAGGAAAAAACAAGGAATTTGACGAAATTCGAATCTCAGATGAGCCATGTGCATGACCGATCGATGAAAAATTACTTATGCGTGTCATTCGCCTAGAGCCTTTGGAAGGCACCAGCCAAGAAAGTGAGAGTAGAACGAGGAGGATGGATGCCACAGGATCAACTGATCAAGAGACAACTCAACAGTTGAAACAAGCGAAGCTAGACATTTTTGAACTATACCAAGAAAACAGGGAGTTGAGACAATAATTGGAGACAAATGTTATAGAAGAATCAACAACACGAGGTCTTGAAGGGAACACAACGTGACTCAAAATACAACTCCATGAGGCACATGATATGATTGTATAGTTGCGTGAAGAACAATGGATGTCAGAAGAAAGTTATGCCAAACACTCCAGAGAAGGTGAAGCGACCGAAGGGATATCCCGCATAGCTCTCGCCGATGAGAAAAATAAGCAAGATTAGCCGAGTTCATTCCTGTATTCGCAAACAAAAGAAAAATCTCAAAATTTTTTGAAGGAAACATCACCCATGACATTTATCCATTTTTATAATGGTTGTGACTGTCTACAGCCACTTTCCGTGGACACTTCCCCCAGCAGGATGAGTGTGCGGCAGAAAACCAAATCCGTTACAACAGAAAACAGGAATATGGCAAACACTTGTCCACCCAGATACCTAATAGAAAACTGAATCCCTGTGGTTGATTACAACGATAATGATGTATCCAGATGTACCTTTTGTCTATTTTTGGAAAATGTCATGTGAAGAGTTTTTTTATGCTGAACAATTGGTTCCTTAGTTTATAGGGATAGCAATTAGGAGAGTAGAGTAGCCCAAGCGACACCCTCATTTATATATTTTATCTTTTCGATGTAAGCCAGGTTGGTTGGAAAAATTGGTATAGACAATAACTATTGTATGTAATTTGAGTTCGACCGAAACTTAATGCAAAATTCCTATAACTTTGATGAAAGATTCTAATTGTAGCAGTTGGATGTATTGTTTTCCCTTTCTTGTGTATGTGCTTCATGTTATCTTTTTCCATATAATTTTCTGTCTACTTTGGAATGAATTTTCAAACATGTGGATTCACTACGCAACTCCCCTTGTTAACGCCACTTAGAAAAAATGTTTTCCTCTAAAATTTAACTCCGAATTCACCTGTAGTGGTGCTTAGAGTTAATTCTTGTAATTTATTTCCACCACACATTACTCTTTTGCACTGAAGACTGTTCCTCACTTACCCTTTATCCTCTCAAAGTTTAGTCACCGAGTCATTTGTTTCTGTTGTTTCCTTGAATCGACTCCATAACCCAAAGTATTATTTTCTTGTGCCAATATAACCAGAACCCATTATATCAAATGTGTTAAATCTAGCCATTTCTTTAAATCCATATCCTGCGCAGAGACAGAGTCTCCCGAGAGAGCCCTCTCCAGGTACGAAAGGCTAGTTTCGGGCCTCAAAGTTGGTTGAAAACGTTACCTTCATTGTATGTTTGTCAACCGAATAGATTTATGGAGTGATAACATTCTGGCACTGTTGTCAGGGATGAAATTGAATAGATTTTCCCTGGGAGAATGACTAACATTGCACTTTGACTCAACAGAGGCGAGAAGAAGCCCCAAGGAGACGTGCAACCATCAATGTTGAGATATGCAGATGAAAAATTTGACTTAATGATGAGAACCATGGAGAAGCTAATTGAGAAAATGTTTGTGGGAAATAGACCCGCTACTCGGGAACAAAAGGACCCCCAACCTAGGAATCAAAACCACAGGAGGGGTCAAGCTCCTCAGATCATACAAAGGGAGTAGAGAGATCAAGGTGACCAACATACAAGGCCTCCTTTCCAAAACAACTACGCTAATGAAGACTTCAACCAAATGTTTGAAGAACAAATGCATTGCTGCGATGACAAGAACCCATGCATATTTTTGACAAAGAGCAAACATGATCGATACATGAGCAGAAACAATGATTTTATGCTAGAGATGTATGATGCATGGATTGGAGAAAATGATGATGTGTTGGCTTGGGAGACATAAGAGTTCAGAAAAGTTTACCAGAATGCCAACATACAGTTTAAGAAAAACATACAACCTCAAGAGAAAGGAAGCATCTACCACGCCTCAACAGACAAATCCCGCGATGAAACCTCTGATGGTCACCCCTTCCATAAGACGACCAAGGACAGACGGCGTGACCAAGGATATGATGAAAAAGTAAAATTCGAAGGAAGAGGCCTCGAAGAAAACTCTGGATGCAAGCCGAGAAGCGAGTGGAAAAGACATAGAGAAATTATGTCCTCCTTTTAATTTTGAGGATGAAATGGCTAAAATTAAAATCTCTATCCCATTCACCGAACTCATTAGAAAGGATGAGTATCAAGAGCAGATTATTAAAATGTTGAAAACAAGAGGGACCCCCGATACATTGAATGTACAAGACAATCACCCTGCTATTCTTTTTGGTTCGCGCGTTGAGGAGACGAGTAATACCGAGGAAGTACCTCATTCTACATTAGTCTAAAGGTTCATGACATGACCCTACATAATGCCATGATAGATTCTGGTGTGTCACACAACCTCATGCCAAAGGTGATTATGGATGAATTGGGTTTCGATATCACCAGGCCCTACAAGGATCTTTTATCTTTCGATTCGAGGAAATTCAAGTGATTGGGTCTCATCAAGGACTTGGTCATGTCATTGGCCCAAATCCCTTCGAAGAACATGGTTATGAATGTGGACGTTGTGGACATACCCCCTAAGTTTGGCATGGTGTTGTCTAGATTGTGGGCTGCAAAGTTAAAGGGGATCTTACAAATGGACATGTCATATGCCACCATACCTATTTTTGGCCAGGACAGATGGTTGTACAAAGAAGTGTTGTTGAAATACATGGTGAGAAGCAAGATGCATCCAAATAACCACCCCATATACTCCATTGACTCTGAGGTTGGTTATTCTATTTTCTACAATGACTTGAGTTTTGAAGAGGAAGAGCCAATCGTCATCGCAACATCCGATGAAGAAACCGAGTGGAAAGGAACAGAGTGCTTCGACCTAAAATACCGCACAGAAGAAAAGGTATGGAACATGAGTTTCGATGGTGCTGTTAGAAAGGAAGGATTAGGTGCCGACGTGTGGGTAATCCCCCCTTGAAGTGGGCATGAAAATGCGCTCATACAAGCATGCGTTTGAATGAACGAACAACATAGCCGAGTATGAGACACTAATTTTGGGCCTAAAGGTGTTGAAAGAATTAGGCACAAAGAGGATAGTGGTGCGCAAAGAATCAGAATTGGTCATAAACCAAGTTAAAGAAATATACCAAACAAGGAACCCCAAGCTGAGAGTGTACAAAAACATGGCATTGGACCTCCTTGAGGAATTTTCAGAGTATGACATATCTTCTATCCTGAGGGAGAAAAATAAAATCACCGATGTGTTGGCCACCTCGTCCTTAGTGTTTAAGATCCCCATATTCCCCCCAAAAAAATACGAGATAGAATTCAAACATAGGTCGACAAGGCCTGATAATATAAAATACTGGCAGGTGTTTGAGGACGACAAGCAAGTAGAAATATTTCTTCAGATGATTGATGAGTTCACTAATACAAACATTGATGACGAATGTTGTTACGACGAAGATAGGAGGGAGGATGCGCATAGTAATGATGACCCTTTCCAAAACAAGATCATGGGAAGGGACATAATTCAATTGAAAAATAATATCATTCTGAAGGGGTTAGCACTGCTGGAAAAGATGTCTGACGAAAATGACATGGAAACAAATCCCCAGATCACTGCAAATGAAGAGGACATGGAAGAATGCAACATCAAGACTGAGTAGAACCAAAAAATGATAAAATTATCAAAAACGCTCAGTCCAGAGGTTAAGCAATACTACGTCAAGCTCATGAGGGAATTCCCCAAACTTTTCACATGGAGCTTTGACGATTTGAAGATGTATGACACCAAAGTAATTCAGCATGTCATCCCTCTCAAAGAAGATCAGAAGTCGTTCAAATAGAAGCTACGTCAGATAAATCCCCTGCTACCGCTGCTGATCGAGAAGGAGGTAAAGAAATTGTTCGAACCTAAGATTATCGTTTCTTTAAGATTCTCGAAATGGGTAGCTAATTTAGTACCTGTAAGAAAGAAGAGAGGTGAGATAAAAATGTGTGTGGAATTCTGAAACTTAAACAAAGTGTCCCTAAAGGACCACTACCCTCTCCCTAAAATGGAATATATCCTACAAAAGGTGGTAGGCTCCTAGAATATGTCCATGTTAGACAAATTTTTGGGCTATAATCAGATGATGGTCCACCCAGACGATAAATAAAAAATAGGTTTCACAACTCCATGGGGAACATTCATGTACGCCAAGATCCCCTTCGGCCTTATGAACGCTGGAGCTACCTTCCAGAGGGAAATGGATATCGTGTTTTTCGATGAAAAGGAAAAGTTCATTGTGATCTATCTTGACGACATCAAAGTATAATATGCCTCCAACAATCAACATCTTGAGCACCTAAAGAAAGTTTTCCCAAAGTGCAGGAAGTTCTACATATCGCTAAATCCAAGGAAATCACATTTCGAGGTGGAAGAAGGGAAGCTATTGGGACACATTATCTCCAAGGAAGGAATTAAGATAGACCCTACTAGGGTTGAAGGAATCCTGAAGATTGATACTCCGCACAGTAAAAAATAAGTGTAATCCTTCCTGGGAAAAGTAAACTTCTTGAGAAGGTTCATCCCGAACCTGAAAGAAATCATAAAGAACATAACCTCCATTCTTAGGAAGGGAAACAAGATCAAGTGGAACTCAAAAGCCAAGAAGTATTTTGAAGATATCAAGGTGGAGCTGACTAAAGATCCTATGTTATTCAGTCCATACTTTATGAAAGATTTTGTCTTGTTTTAATTCACCTTAGAACACACTATTGTCAGCATGTTGTTGCAGAAAGACGAGCAGAACTTTGAAAAATACATAGCCTATTTCATTCGAACGTTGCACGACGCTCCACTAAGGTACGACATTATGGAAAAACAAGAATACGCCTTAGTGAAAGATTTGAAAGAGTTAAGGACATACATATTGCACTCCCATGTCATTTCTTATGTGCCCAACAACTCAATAAAGGATATCCTAACTCAACCTGACCCTGAAGGGAGAAGAGTCAAGTGGATAGCGACCATGCTGGAATACGATCTTGAGATCAAGCCTACAAAACTGATCAAGATTCAAGGCCTTGCGAAGTTAATGGCACAATAAGACTACAATGTTGTGGGAATGGATTTCATTGTTGATCTATCAGAATGACCTCAAGAAGAAACGACTGTGCAAGTATCTCAAGAGTTCATTGATTCACCATGGTATGCAGACATCATCTATGTTTTGGAGAATCTCCAGGCCCCTCTGGGCATAAGTAATACTAAGGCCATATTTATCAAGATTAAAGTGGTTAAGTTATGGATCCTGGACAACTCACTCTACTGGAAAGACCCTGGGGGAATATTGCTGAGATGTTTTCTCGAAAATGATGCAAAGAAGTCCATACAAGAATTTCACAAAGGTGATTGCGGAGGACACCACTACTACAAAACCACTTTGCACAAAATCCTTAGGGAAGGTTACTACTAGCCTACAATCTACAATGATGCATATAAATAGGTCTCCAATTACTATGAATGTTATATTTTCAATGGGCGAAGAAAGCTGCAACCCATGCCACTAAAGTCGATCTCAGTCGAAGCACCTTTCATGCAGTGGGGTCTAGATTTCATATGGGAAATAAAACCACCATCCTCCGTGCAACACAAGTGGATACTCATGGCCCTTGACTACTTCACCAAATGGATAGAAGCCATCCCCATGAAACAAGCTACCGACGCAGTCATCATCCAATTTCTAGAGAAAAACATTTTGTCGAGATTTTGGATGCCTCGTCAATATCATAACAGACAACGCAACCACATTCAAGTCCAAGTGGATGGAAAATTTTTGTCAGGATTACAATATAACCCTGGGGAATTCCACTGCATACTATCCAAAAGGAAACATGTTAGAAGAATTCTCAAATAAGAGCCTAACCAGGATCATCAAAAGAGTCCTGCAAGACAATAAGAAAGCTTGGCATAAAAATATTATCTATGCATTGTGGGAAGATCCACCAAGAATTTCATCTCAACGTCGCCTTTTCAGATCGTTTATGGCACATATGAAATCTTCCCTACCTCACTGGGGCCACCTGTCAGAAATTTGTTGGAAGAGTAGGAGGCTGAGACAAATGATGTGCATAGGAGAATAAATCAACTAATTCACACACAACAGGTGAGGGATCAGGTGTATAATAGATCACATCTCCATCAGAAGAGGATGAAGAAAGCCTTTGACAAGCGTTCTAAGCAAGACTATTTTCAAATAGGGGAGTTGGTGATGAGATGGGACATGAGGAATGAATATAAATGGAAGCACGAAAATTTTGACTACCTTTGGACAAGTCCATTCAAAATCAACACATATTGTGGGAACAATGCTTATTTCCTAGAAGGATTTAATGGAGAATGCCTTAGTTGGGGGCCTGTAAACGACAGGTTCTTCAAGCATTATCTGAAAAAATAAAATCCATTTAAGTCATTTGTCATTGTAAGTAGGCATTTTATTTTTTGCATCGAGTCAATAGGTCAACATAAAACTGAATCCCAAAGTGAAGGCCCTAAGTTTATGTTGAGTCTTTAGAAGATGCATCGATAGGTTTAGGTTGTGTTTTGTTTTTCATATTATAGTACCAAGGAGTTGAAATAAGGCCTAATGGTTAGGCACTTGGTCTACTATTCTTTTCTACCTCGTGGGGAGGATAGCATCGCGTTTGGTGCCAGTTGTTAGCGTCACCATTTTTTCTTTCCATTTAGAGTCGATTTTTAGTCACATTGTGACCCATGCACCCAAACATGTGAAGTCAGGTACGTAAAAATGAAGGGGTCTAAATCAGTAAGTGGTCAGTTGGCCCTTGGAAATGGGAAGGGGTTTTAGAGTTGAAGCATACATAAATAGTACAGGCATGTCATTCCCAAAGAGTCAGGTCTTGTCAAAAGTTAGTCTCTACGTGCCCCATGTTGAGTCAAGTAGTTAATGGAAGTCATTTCAAAAAGTGTTGTGGCTATTATCAGTTCATCATGAGGGCCGAAGGAATGAAAAATCGCGACGTTCGCATAATGTATGCCTTGGAAACCTTATTGCATGTACCTTGCATGTAGGGATGTGTTATGGAAGAGCTATGGTTCAATTCACAACATATAGTCACCATGAATTTAGTGTTATTTTGCACGATTCTTCTTTCTTCCCGATCTATTATAAATCCCAGAGTTTATACACCCATTATGTCCATGAAATCAGATTCAGGCTATGTCTGTAAGTTTTCTCATAGTCCCGAATCAATCAAAATATCCATTTTGGTCATCCCCCCAATATACTGTGCGCGAGACACATACCGATCGTGCCATGATGACCTCTCAAAACAATACGAAGGGTACACGTAGTGGAATTATCGCCAGACACGAGCCTCAAAATGATTGGGATTCATTCTCACTCACAACAGGCATCCCCAAAGATATAAAAGGTGTTTGTCCTTCACCCATGAGGACGATGACATCACACCACGCAAAACTTGGAGTGGAAGGAACTGTGTAGGAAGGAAGTGAAACATAAGCCCCATTTCCCCAACAACATATACCTCGGAGAATGGGAAGACCAAGGAAAAACAAGGAAGCTGAGGAAATTCGAATCTCAGATGAGCCACGTGTATGACCAATCGCTGAATAATTACTTATGCGCGTCGTCCTCCTGGAGACTTTGGAAGGAACCAACCGAGAAAGTGCGATTAGAACAAGGAGGATGTATGCCATGGGTTAAAATTATTAAGAGACAACTCATCATTTGAAACAAGTGAAGCTATCCATTGCCAAATTATACCAAGAAAATACGGAGTTGAGACGACAGCCAGTGAAAAAGATTATGGAAGCATCAACAACACGAGGTCACAAAGGGAACGCGACATGGATCAAAATATAGCTCCACGAGGCGTAGGATACAATTGTATAGTTGCATGAAGCACAACAACTTTCAGAAGAAAGGTATGCCAAAAAATCTAGAGAAGGTGAAGTGACCGAAGGGATAGCTCGTGTACTTTCGCCAGTGAGTAGAAGAAACAATATTATCTGAGTTCATTCCTGTATTTGCAAACAAAAGGAAAATCTCGACAATTTTTGAAGGAAACATCGCCCAAGAAATTTCACCATTTTTATAACGATCATGACTGTCTACAACCACTTTCCGCACACACTTCCCCCAACAAGATAAGCGTGCGACAGAAAACCAAATTCGTTACAACAGATAGCGGGACTCTGACAAACACTTGTCCACCCAGATACCTGATCGACAATAAAATCCCCATGGTGGATTAGAACGATCATGATGTAGCCAGATGTACCTTTTGTCTAATTTTGGAAAACGTCATGTGAAGAGTTTTGTAACGCAGAACAATCGGTTCCCTAGTTTGTAGGGATAAAAGTTAGGAGAGTAGGGTAGCCCAAGCGATGCCCTCATTTATATATTTGATCTTTTCGATGTAATCCAAGTTGGTTGGAAAAATTGGTATAGACAATAGCTATTGTATTTAATTTGAGTTCGACCGAAACCTAATGCAAAAGTCTTGTAACTTTGATGAAAAGATTCTAATTTTAGTAGTTGGATGTATTTTTTTTACCTTTCTTGAGTATGTGATTCCTGTTATCTTTTACCATATATTTTTATGTCTACTTCGGAACAAATTTTTGAACCTGTAGATTCGTTGTGTAGCGCTCCTTGTTCACACCACTTAGAAAAAATGTTTTCCTCTAAAAGTTAACTCTGAATTCACCTGTAGCAGTGCTCTAAGTTACTTCCTGTAATTTATTTCTGCCACACATTACTCTTTTTCACTGAAGACTGATGCTCGCTTAGCCTTTATCCTCTCAAAGTTTAGTCACCAAGTCATTTGTTTTTTTTGTTTCCTCGAATCGACTCCATAGCCCAAAGTCTTATTTTCTTGTACCAATATAACCAGAACCCATTATATCAAAGGTGTTAAATCTATGCACTGCTTTAAATCCATATCCCGTGCAAAGAGAGTCTCCCGAGAGAGCGCTCTCTATGTTCGAAAGGCTAATTTTGGGCCTTAAAGTTGGTTGAAAAAGTTACCTTCGTCGTCTTTTTATTATTCGAATAGATTTATAGAGTGCTAACAGGGGGTAGTCTTGGTACCTCCTAGAATACATCCTCAAAATATTTTAACACAGCATGGTCTTCAATATTTGACACCTTATCCTTAGGTGCTTCATCCATATGCGCTGAAAATATTTGACAACCTTTCCTATAGCACTTCTTCAGCTGCATTGTTGATATTTCTCTGATAACAACTACTCTGGGAATTCATTGGACTGATCTCTGATTTCCTTCCTCATCCAGGAAAGTGGATGCCATGTTACGACATTCTAATATGGCATGGTGTTGGTCCAACCAATCCATCCTAATTAGATAGTCATAGGAACCTAAAGGTAAGTGTTCAATTTATCCCTTGTGCTCAACACGTTCATTTCCACTAGACAAGACTTAATCAACTTAGTAACTTTTGTTTTGGCTCCTATAGCCAACTGCACTAACCAAAATTTTCCATGCTTGATTCTTGGCAAATGAAAACTTTCCACCATCTTTGGATCTATATAACTATGACTAGCCCCTTAATCAATTAAAATAGTAAAGGCATGGTTATTTAGCATACCTTCAACTTCAATCATGTTTTATTCAAACTCAACTTGCTTGTTTTCCAAGGCTGCATAGATCCTTGGTATTCTACTTCGCATATCTTTCATTGTTTATGCTTTCTTAACATTGTGGAAAGCTCTCATTTTTCCATTTTGTGGGGACAATCTCTATACTTGTGATCTCCTTGATAGCCCCAATATTGAATGGGCATCTGCCTTGGCCTTTTTCCCCCTGCCTCAACCATCCTCTTCTCTCTAAAAGATAGTTGTCCTTGAGGACTATTTCTAAAAAAGGGAGGCTTGTATCCCTTCTGTCTCTGCTCTTTCTTGAACTTCTTCTTGTCATCCCAAGCCTTCTGGAAAGTGGGATTTTTTCTTTGCTTCTCATATAATCATTTTTCTCTCCTTATAGTTTCTTCCATAGTTTTAGGATCATCATACTAGATCTTTTCACTGATGGGAGATGGTAGTCCATTCAAATACCTTTTAAGTTTGACAGTTTCATCCTTGATGAAGGAATGTACTTCAACAATTCCAAAAACCTTCGTTCATATTTATCAATGGTAATGCTACCCAGCTTGAGTTCAAAGAACACTTTCATATTTCTGTCATAGTATCTCTTAGTCAAGTATTTCTTTTTGAAATACTTCTTTAATTCCTTCCAAGTAACATTTTTCTCTTTAATGTGTTGCACCTTCACAAGTTGATCCCACCACATGGATGTCTTTCCTTTCAATTGATACATTGCAATTATCCCTTCTGCATGAGAGGAGTAATTCTGCAGTTGGAAATATTTCCTTGTGCCAAGAAGCCATGTATCGACATCTTCCTCCTTCTGGTGTTCTCGATCAAATGTAGGAGGCTTAATCTTGTTCATTTCTCCCTTCATTTCATCCACTCCAAATCTCCTATGCTTTCTGGTAGGAGATGTGCTTGAACTACTGTGTGCCCTCCTCTTGGAGTGTCCTTGGGAGTGATGATGGTGTCTACCAACACTCCCTGATTTTCTCTTCTCATCAAGGAACCTGTGACTTCCTAATTTACCAGAGTCACTCTCCTTATCCAATTTTCTTTCTGTCCTTTCCAGGCTCTGTATCAAATTTAAGTTGAATTATCCCTGTTGATCCCTGGCTTTCATGAGATTTTTGTTATCTTCTCAGTGATGCTGGACATCTTTCTGTAATATTTCAATGATTTTCATCATGTTTCCTTACTCATATATCTCTTCTCCATGCCCATTGGAGTTTGATCCTTCAACTCCCAAATGGACATCCATTCCTTTAGTTTCATTCTCAAAACTAGAAGCATTTTGTGCCTCCTCCATTCCTCTGCACTAAGCGGAAATTTAGTTTGATTCTGACAATCGTTAAACATGAAAACACAATGTGCATTCAACTGAATTTTTTCAGGCCAACGGTCCTTATCAAATTCCATGGTATTCATAAACCAATCTAATTCAAGAAAACATTCAGATTTCATTTTACAGTTCTCAAGCAATCAAGAATCCCAACAACTCTTTTCTTTCTGAGCTTTGCTATGTTTTGTAAAACATTTCGGGCACTAGCCCCTTTCTCTTAGCCCCCAACCCATGCAACCACGATTATGGTCAAGCACTAGATCGATAGGTGCTTACTTAGGACTTCGGGCCTCTGAATTTGGAAGTTTTTAAAGCACATCACAACAATTTTCTCAAAGTTTCAGATTGACAAACTCGGGAAGTAGGGTGGATTAATAGTCCACGACTACCCAACGTCCCATGGCTGGCACTCACTATGGAACCTCAGGCATTTGAGCTACATGACTTCATATCTTTAGAGCTTCGGGACTTCAGGTTTCAGGAGTTTGTACATCAACACACCCCACTTATCCCAAACCATTAATCTATGAACACATCCATTCAACTTTGGTGACGTCATTACATCTTGTCACTTCGACGTTAATTTTTTTTTTGAAAGTTCTTCCTTTTATTATCTTATGAAACATTCTTCTAGAGATTCAAGTCTCTAGACTTCAAAACTGGTTCCATGCACCATTGTGACCATCAAGGCCCACCACCCATACTTGAGAGGAGGTCCACGTGGTGAAACATTAGAAACTGACACGTGGACCACTCAGACATGTGGCAGATGTCACATTCCAAATGACATTTCAATATTTGGCAGGCGCAAAACCCATTGACACATGGCACACATCCCATGTGTTTATGTCATTCCTGGTGACATTATCATGCCACGTTACTCCAGAATTTTAGGCTTCAGAAGTTTTTACGCCTGCTTCCTTCCAGTATCCCGAATTCTGAATTTCAAGACTTCTTTACCCTCCGGGTCCACATAGTACAACTATCAACATTCTAAGTGGGGGAACATGGTAGGCATAGGAGAGATCCATGTCACCTCCAGGTGATGTCATCATTCCCTACCACATCTTCTCTTTTTCTTCGATACTTCGGGCTTCAGAAGTTTTTACGCCTGCTTCCTTCCAGTCTCCCAAATTCTGAATTTTCAGACTTACGATCTGCTGTGAGATTTGTGGCTCACAACCACTTGTGCGTAGATATGGTGGCTCTGATCTTCTCTTCACCATGCATATTACCTTCTACTCTTGGATTGATCTGACGGTAAGGATTCTCCCCAGATCTATGGTGTAGATATCCTCCGGGACTTCGGATCTTCGAGCTTCGGTCTTTCTCTTATTTTTTTTCACCTAAATTCACCGAAGTAGCAAAGTCCAATGGGCTTCCAAGTTAACCCTCTTGCACTTTCTCCAAAATGATGGTTATGAAGGATTATCCTTCTCCAGAATAGATCTTACGACCAACATTACTCTGCAGCCCGATACAACGTCTGTCGTGGTTTATAATACCGCTACACCCCTTGAGATTCATAACACGGCCAAGCTAACCTCTTGGCACTCAGGAATGTTCTGAGGTTCTAAATTGGTTCCTCTTAACACAATTTCCACCTGAACCTTGGTTTTGAACTTGAATTTTTTCCTTTTCGACAACAATTCTTTACAAAAACTTCTACTTCAACTACCACTAACATGTCCCATCCAGGCTCAGTGTTGGAACCTTGGCTCTGATACCATCTTGTAATTCCCTCGACCATCAACACCACTTTTGGGCAACGCTACTACTCCTACACTTCACTTAGCTCTGATACCATCTTGTAATGTTCCCGACCACCAATAGGTCGGGCAGCGCTAGAGAGGAACACTCACACACAGATATATATAATGCATTTCTAATGAATTTTAACAGATAAAAAATAATTAATTCTACCATACATACTGAAATGGAATTGACAGTAATTCCTACATGCAATGAAACACATGATAACATTTCAAGAATCATAGACATGCATAACATACATATTTAAGCACAAAACTAATACTTATCTTTTAATTGGAGTAAAACCACCAACTGCATGAAGACCTTCCATGAACCTCCCAGCCTTAAACCACGCTGCTCATCATGCTCAGCAGTGGGTCACCCCCAAGTTGGGACTAAGCTCCACCTAGGGAAAGGGAGTCCTAGACTAGGTTGAGGTTATAGGAAACTGCACAGTACCACTGGAAGGATTCTCTCTAATATTCTTCTTATGCACACTACTTATGGACTCTCATTCCCCACATTCCTGTTCCATCCCAGGAATATGCACCTTCACTATTCCACAGTCCATCGGCTGGCCCACTTCCCCTTTTAGGGTCTCAGCAACAAGCCGACTCAATAATTATCAGAGCTCTGTGGCTGGTGCTGGACTCTCTCTAGGACAAAATCACTTCGCAACAAACTCTCTCACCTGGAGAGAGTTTCTCATAGGCCTGACAACCTGCCTCTTCAATCGTGAGCCTGACAACCTGCTTCTTCAACCACTTTAACTCAGTTCTAACAGGGTGAGGAGAATAACAAAAACAACAACAACAACATTTTGTTAACACACAAGTGCCGACAACAACAGAAAATGGGCATGGAAACCCAAAACGACAACAACCAAACGCTACGACACAGCATGGCTCAGGCGAATAAAAATGTGTTTGGCTTCACAGGAGATCATAGATCAGTTCCCATGGGTTATTGGCTTCAGGGTGCATTAAAAATAAGCAGAGGTCGATGATGGAGGCCAAACGAGTTCCGCGAAGGATGGAAGAATGGGGAGAGAAACCCTTAAATGAGATGACTCTCTAGCTTTAACTACATGTGCCCATGTCGAGACATGTCTTCCTGGAGCTGCATGCACTCCATTTAGCATTCATTTCCATTTCCTAGGAACTTACGATAACTATGTTTAATTTTCCTCACTTTAATATTTTTTCATTATTCAGGAATTTATTATAATATTCCCTTGGGTTAAGACCCCTAGCTTAGCCCCTCTTTCTTAGCCCCTCAGTCCCATCCCTTTCCCTACCTAGTGGAGCTTCGTCTCCCATCACTCTTTCTTCGTGGTCAGTCTACATGCAACGATGTATTTTATTAATAAATTTCATAATTACATATACAAAATCAGGCCCACTGACCTTAGCATCTAGTCTCTTCGGCCTAATAACACATAAGACTACTAGCTTGTAATTACTTGGCTCACCATCCTACAAACATCATTACATTTCACAGGGGCTCGACCTTGGGGTATTACAAGTAGGAAGGCCTAGAGTAGGAAAATATTCAATACTCTCAAGTCTGAACCAACTTACAACATCAAGAGAAGCAAGGGTTTCAAAGTTTTCTTCTTTAAATTTCAGGCTAAAAGAAGAGTATTCAACAGGAAAATTTTCAAAATCCAAACTTCTAGAAACTTCAGTAGAAGGAAAAAGAGGAGGATTAGATATGGCTACTGGAGTTTTAAAAGTAGAATCATGTAAATGACCATAAGTACCTGGTATAGTATCTGAAAAGAATTCTTGAGAAGACTTTCCTTTCTTGATAATATTATCTGGGTCAGCTTCGGGTTTTTCCAGAGGTAGATGTGGAGTAGACCTTGTGTGTCTTCCTTTGGGATCCACAACTAAAACAGTGGAGTCATCAGGTGCAAGATGCAATCTTTAATGTATTTATTTCTAATGAACCTTCATAATCAATATTTCTTTGTCATTCAATCCCAGGGAAATGTCTTCAATTCATTCCCCGACAATGGTGACAAGAATGTTAGCACTGAGAATCACCCTCAGATTGCAAGAGGATAAGCCCAGTACCCATCAAAAGTTTTGTGAATGTGTTATCACATGCTAATTTGCATTAATTTTTTCAAATCATATTGTCCTTGTGCTATCTTTCCACTTAGATTTTAAAACTTTTTCACTAGCTCCATCAAGCTCCCATCACCTAAATCCTTCACTCGATTGATCATCCAAAATAGTCATGTCCTCCATGAGTAAAAAATTGTCAAATATCCCAAACCTATATCTAGCCTTGATGCTTATCTAAATCCCTCAGTTCCATCACTTCATTCATTTTTACAATTATTATCATATTCCCATTGAAAATTAAAAATATTCCTTTTATTAAGCTTAAGCACCCTTAACCTATCCACAAAGTCATGTGATAAGCCTCATATGCCCAAAGTCCTTATAAAATGGAAAACGAGTTTATTATTGTTAATATAAATATTTTT
>JZKD02S0761995.1:223498-236780 GCA_000966675.3 Picea glauca
GAGAGACACAGATTTACGTGGTTCACCCAGTGTGGGCTACGTCCACCAGAGAAATTGCTAGGTCCTTCCTTTATTATTATCCAGCAAAATGAAGGGATACAACCTACAACAAAACCCGTTGTAACTTCCTCTTCTTTCTCTCATAGTCTCCTCTCTTAGAATACAATATTCACCCTCGTCCATAGCCGTAATACATTTCCCTCATAAAAGAGGGTTGCCTTCTAGGGAAAAAAACCCTAACATAATCTCTACTGTTAGATCTGCGACCTTATAATGAACGGTCCAGATTTACAATGATATTACAATATACTTTTATAAGGCAATTTTTTCTTCTGGGGACACTGCCCCTGAACCCTCGTTGGGGGCCCGCTTCCCCCAGACCCCCCAGCCGGGGGGATGGACCCCCCAGACCCCGCAGAGGGGGTACCCCCCCTCTGCACTCCCCCGCGTGGAAGAGTGTACATACTTCTGGGGTCTAAATACTTCATGGGGTATAAACACGGCTAAAAGCAAGGACCTCTGCATCAGGAAGATAATCAGGCTCCACAACCAACAAGTAGCCCCCTGGAGTCTTCTTTAATCCCTTTTTAGACTCTCTAAACATGAAAATATTGTCGAGCGATCTTGTTTCCCCTCACGCTCGCCAAACTCAAATTTGAAGGCATGTATGTATGGCGGTAGTTTACCCATTTTTCAGTTTGGATGGTCAATTATACGAACATAGGTATACTCTATGGACTTCAGTTTGCTAGAAGAGTATTCTCAGGTACAATTGTAACCCTTTTTTGGACCTGAGGGACTAAATTTACAAAAAAGGAACATTCTCTTTGGTTTTGGTTTATCACCTTTTTCAAGCCTTGGAGATTAATTTCGAAAAAGGAACCCCCACAGAGTCCATAGTTAAGCTCTTTTCAGACTCCCTAAAATTGAAAAGATCGCCGAGTGAACTTGTTCCTTCACACTCATTAAATTGGTCCAAAATAACATCTACTGGCATGAGTTTACCCCTTTTTCTGGCCTGCAGATTATGGAGGAAAAAGGTACACCTCGAGAGATTCGTCTTGCCGGGAGAGTTTTTGTCAGTAAATTTATACTTTTTTGGGCTAAGGAGACTAAATAAAGAAAAAGGCAGTGAGTCCATAATTAATCTCTTTTCAGACTCCTTAAAATTGAAAATATTATCGAGTGATATTTTCTGTGTCACACTCGTTAAAATGGTTTTGAATAGATGTACTTTTGGTGCTAGTTTACCCCTTTTTCAAACTGACTAGACTATCTCTGAAAAACGTACCCCTTGGAGTCTTCTTTTACGTTTTTTCAGACACTCTAAACATGAAAAAACTATCGATCTTACCTTCTCTGGGATCATTAAAGATTACATTGAAGGGGGTTTCATTATGTCTTTCTAATCTCATTTGCATCTCTCTATTTTTGGCCTAATGTCGACTCCATGTTGCTCTCAACTGAACCTTTGAAGCATGCCTTATATGAAAGCCTTGTAAGCACTTTGCCTCTGCGACTTGGCACCTTGACCCATGGAGGATTTTTCCCCGAGTGTCCTTTTCCTGCACCTATATCCTTGCTATGAGAATTAGTGTGTTCCTTGCACCTAGAACTAGTATGTTTGTTTGTGACACTCATTCCTCATTTGTAACGTAGCATTCTTTTATTCTTTTTCAAGCTATTTAAAAATTGAAAAAGACAAAAAAATAAAAAAACGCAAAAAGAGGGGATGGGAAATATATATTCTTTTTTGGAATCACAATGAGTCACCCTTGGACAAAGTACATACTTCTATTTATTCGCCAAGCATTGGGATCTAGTATGAAATTAGGAATTTTTTCTCGCTACATAGAGTTGCGTGCTCCTTTGTTTGGTTACTCTTCCAAACACATGGAGAGTTTTCGTTGCCACCTACGTCGTGAACTTATGTCAATGTCATGATGCATGAGTCTGATCATGTTTCATGCTTTTGTCCAATGGAAGTTTCACCCAACCTGATTCGGCCTTTCTGCAGTTTGTCTCTTGATCATATGAGTCAGCCATCCTAAAAGTCTAGTCAAGTCTTGATTCAAAATCATTGAAGTTCTCTGCCTGATCATAGACATCCTCTTGTCTTTTCCCGAAAATCCATCGAAGACCTATGGGTAGTGAATTCATACACTCACATTTCAATCCTACCTGAGTTTTGAAGATCTTGAAGTTGTTTCTCAAGCTATGAAGACCTCATCTCTAGCCATCATGCGGTATTGGCTTCTTGAAGATGGATACTATACTTGTATATATTTGATTTTGAGATGTAGATCCGCTGTGTATTGATCACGACTACACTTTATATAGTTATATGGCATGGATCTGTAGTGTATTTGATTGGAAGCCATGATTTATTTCATCTCGAGCATGGGTATGCCTGCCTCAGAGAGACAATTGTTATTTTTGTAGATGGAACCTCTCGAACTCTGGTCCCGGACTCACTCATTTCATACATTGGTGAAGCTTTTGTAATGTATTTTGGAAATCATATTCTCTTATGACCTCACACATTAGGGGGGCATCTGTTATAAACCTAAATTACTCTACACATGCATACCTGGAATTTGGCCCTCTTACTTGCATTTTTTGCCAAGCCATCATTGCATTGCTCTTCCAAAAAACCCATTTTTTGAATATGTACGTGCCCTGCACCAATACTGCCCATGTACATATGCTTGATGCACCACTACATACCATGTACATATGCATGTTGCACCAGTATAGCCCTCTTAAACTTACAAAATTTTCAAAAAATAAAAAGTTGCAAGGAATTCGTTGAGATTACGGGCTATTGGGTATTTTCCCAACTAATCCACTTCCTATAGCACACTACCCATCCAAACAACCATCCTTTTCCCATATAAAAGGAGGTGTTGGGGTCTCATTCCACATCTAGACATAAGAACAGTGAAACTCTTCCCATTTCACATCCCCTCCTTGCCCCAAGTAATTGCATCCCTTTTGTGAGAATTGCCCCTGCATTTCCCAATTAGCCCTTGTTCCTCCATCAGAAACCCATTCACTTCCCAAGAAGAGATCCAAAGGTTGAGAGGAGAATCCAAACAAAGGTGCACTTGGATCTTGGTGAAGAGGAGCTTGGACTAGATTTGTAGAGCAATAGACGGCTTTGGTTGTAAAATGTATAATCATTGAATTATCAATAAAAGTACTTTTCTTGTCCCAAATCATGGTGTATTGAATGTTTGTAATGGTTTATGTTTTGATATTCTAACATCTAACCCTTATTTTTATATGAATTTTATTCTTGTAGATTTATGTTTGTCTATCTTTGAATGCAGACTAGCCTTGGGAGGAGGTGTGCAATTAGTGAAGCTTTCAAGGGTGAGAGTATCATCACTGGACACAGAATAGAGGTATAGTTACACGATCCTTCTCATCTTTGATTTTCTTGTATAAGTCTTGAGTATGTTTGGGGTAGTTAGACAATTAGTTGAATTTTAGATGGTTGTGATCTGCCTACATTTTGATCCCTAGTGTAGTCTTAAGGGGGGGTTTTCCCACTAGCAATAGTCTCCTCAATGGATGCACCTTTACATTTAACTTTCTTTGGGACTAAAGCCTTGGGTATGACTTCTGCTTCAACAAATTCTTTGTGGGATGATGATATAGTAAAAGGCCTCCTAAATCTGGTCTTATCTGTTGGAGCAGGTGAAGTGAAATGAAATTTCCTCCCCTTCTTGGTTGTGTTTTTGGTTGACGAAGAAACTTCTTCCAATTTAGGTGTAGGAGGAGGTGAAAATTCTCTTTGTGGGGAGTGATGAATCTCCCTCTCTTCTTCTTCAATTTACTTAGGGTTTTTTTTGTCTTTGGTAGTAGGTTTGTTTTTTCTCTTCCTTCTTGTTCTTGCTCAGGAAACACTACTGAATGGAAAATGGATCTACATCCTAGACTAATGGGTAGAGGATATATATAGCTGCATATTGGAAGAGATAATGAATTGTTCCCAAGAAATGGTCCTTTTATTTAACTCTTCCATAACCATCATCCTAATCAACCTAGAATGGAAAACACTAGTGTCAAAATCCTTGAACTTGGCTTGGACTCTATCAGACATCTTTCCCATACTTATTAACAAATAAAAAGGGATATCCATTGAATCCTTGCCAGTGAAATGTAGCAAGAGTCTTATCTGATACTAGTATATAATATTAAATATTCCATCACATGTGAAATATCTCTGGATAATCTTCAACATTTTATCAAAACCCTCAACCACGTGGCTCCTAGGCACACCCTTAGACAAATTATCTTTCTGATAGTCTCGCTTGAGGAAATCCTTGGAAAAGTCTACATTGAGGATCATCGATTTGAACCACCTCTCACCAGTGTTGGGTATCTCAGTGAATACTGCAATAGTGGACTCAGATACCTCAAACTCAAGGTTTCCCACCTTGGTCTTAATTCCATCAAAGTTTAAGGAAAACTTCCTTGCTACTTCAGGGTGTCCCCTCTTCATGTTTTGACAAAAAGAGAGGAAACACACCCTTTGGAAAACCTCCTTGACCATAGGCTCAACATCAAGCAGGTGCATGTCAGAAGGTTTAGTCCTGACCACAGTCCCTCACTTTTGAGACTTCTTATTTTGACGTGTATCCATGGATAAAAGTAGGGGATCAAAAGACTATAATGATATGAGGGGTAAAGAAACCAAACAGAGGGAAAGGTCTTTGAGTTTTGAAGGTGATCCTTAATTGGTCATTCAAGGCTTTCCTCCAACTCACTTCTGGATCAACAATAGACTAGTGTAATGGTTTACAAATGATGAAAATATACTCCAAGAAATGGTATGAAGGGAGACTGCACTTCTCAGGTTTAGACTGTCATTAATCCACCATACAAGGTCCTCAAATATTTTAAAAACACAGGGGATCCTAACTCCTCACTGCAAGTAGACTTATGAGATGAAATTATAATGTGACTTAGTGAAAAAGGGGGAGTTAAATATTGGATATGTGAGCATAGAAGATAACAAATGTTTGATAGGGAATGACAGCATTGGAATAGGGGATCCATAGCGCAGTCTAGCAATTCAGTAGTGCAGTATGGATAATAAGAGCCAAGGTTGGGTGCTCAAATTCTGAAGCAAATGGTCTGAGTTCCGGTGAATGAAAAAATCATTGTGCAAATGGCTATGGAGTGTGTGGCAGAAGAGGTAAAGAGGTTGGTTGGTGGGAGAATTGGTAGCTTGCAGCACCATGCACTACTAAAAGATAAGATAGAGATATCTTAACGCTCTTCAAAGAAGCTGAAAAGGTTCATGAAGTACCTAGACATTATGGCTGATGAGTGGAAGATCTGCAACAAGATATGGAGTCGTTACATCTATCTCAACCTCCATTTCACCTTGAATAGTCAATCCCGTAGCACAATCCGTAGTTATGTCTGGACTAGTGGTTTCAGCAGCACCGAGATTAGGAGGAAGATTTCAAATTAGTAAACTGTTAGAATCCTCATACATGAACAAATCTTAATCTTAATAAAACACCTAGTGAGTTGGCAACGCCCTTTTCAAAATTTGATTTGAATCCTTAACGGGCATAGGGAAAGAGTGGAAAGGATCAAGAGAATGAGTGGATGGAGTGACTTGTCAGGTTTTTGGGGTCATGGGGTCGATAGTGCTTGATGTCAAGTCAAGTGATGAGTCAAAGACATAAACCAAAAGATGAACTAGGTTATGAACCATAGGTGTAGGCCAAAAATGTGAACCAAAACCCAAACTTTTATTTCTTTATACTAACCTAAGAAAATCACAAAGGGAAAAATAAAACAAACCTAAAGACTAAAGAGAAAAAATTAGAACCTAAGGGGGAAAATGACCTATAACAACTTCATGTGATAACATTATGGATGTTGTGGTGTCTACACTCTTCTGGGTGATGCATTTCCCTCATAATGGAAGAATTTTTACTATCAACCAGCTAGCATCTGATAATCACCATCCTAATTTGGCGTTAGTTCAGGATTCCCCTTTATATGTTCCTAGTGTTCATGTAGAATTTACAGGTTAATTATGTGGCATATTATCCTCAGCATTCAATTTCTCCTAATCAAGAAGTTATCCACTCATGTTTTCCTTCACAAGACTTGGTATTAGTAATTGATCCATTGGTTTATCCAATGTGGGAACGTGTGCCCTTTCATCTCGCTCTTGTTCCAAGTGATCTCGAGTTTCCTTGTGATTTTGATATTGATGTTTGTGTATAATAATCCCTTGTGCTTGTGATTCTTCGTTGATAGACTCTGTCGATCCTGGCCAAAATCTCCATCGTTATGGTCATTTTTCTCCCCCCTTTGGGACTGTCGACCCTCCTTGTTCACATGATTTATCGGATATTGAATTTCCTTTAGATGAGGCTATCCTCAAAGAAATGAATATGGTTGTTATACCATGGGAAGACTTACACTGTGGTTTGTGGTTTCTTCCCTTTTGGGAGACTTTCTAGGTTGACTACCGAAGAGACTCTTGGTCACAGCCTAGCAGCGAGATCTACTTAAACTAGTACCATGCATGAGTCGTAAGTGTGATTCCTTGTACCATATTGTATAGTCTAGGTTTGTTGTTTTCAAGTTTTTTATTCAATAACACCTCTTATTTTCCAAAGTTTCTATCTATATTGGATTTATTAACTTGTGGATGAGTGTTATTGGCCTTACAAGTAGGATATTGAAGACATTTTTTCTTTGACATTTGTTTATCGTATTGATCCATTATGATAGGTATTGACCACAAAACTGGAATATAGGTTAGGTTTTTCCCTACTTGTATTTTTTCATTATTCGTTTCTTGGTTCAGTTTGGCCTTAGGATCGACCCCATTGAAATGCGACACTAACCTTCCTTGTTGATAAGTGTGTCATACTTTATGTGGTAGATCCTTCCTTCCATGAGAATCATAGTTAGAGCCTTATTTTCCATTTGGTTCCCATGTCTAGGTACTTCATAGGAATTTGATTCCCAGTTAGTCCCACCATGACTTTGTATTGAACCCTTATCCTTCTTCTTCATGTTTTTCTGGCCTATACACGAGGGAATCCCCAAGAGCATGGTTTGCTGTCTTTCAAGCTCACTCAAACTTTGAAAGAGAAATCTAATGAGAGTGTATTTATTCTTTTTGATCTCGTTTAGATTAATTAATAAAAGAATCCCCCCCCGGAGTCTTCTTTAAGCCCTTTTCAAACTCTCTAAAATTGAAAATATTACTGAGCTATCTTGTTGACCTTCATGCTCATCAAACTAAAATTCGAAGGCACATCTTTCTGGTGGTAGTTTACCCATTTTTAGATATGTATGGTTAATATACGAATAGAGGTACTCCCTAGGAGATTTAGTTCACTAGGACATTATTCTTGGGTATAATTTTAACCCTTTTTCGGGCCTGATGGACTAAATTTTCAAAAAAGGGCCAGTCTCCATGGTGTTTGTTTATCTCTTTTTCGAGCCTTGGATATTACCTACGAAAAAGGAACCCCCTCGGAGTCCATAGTTAAGCTCTTTTTAGACTCCCTAAATATGAAAATATCATTGAGTGACCTTGTTCCTTTCACACTCGTTAATTGGTCCAAAAGGAATATCTATTTGGCATAAGTTTAACCCTTTTTCTAGCCAATATATTATGTTTTATACTTTTTTGGGCTAAGGGTCTAAATTTTGAAAAAGGTTGTGATTTCATAGTTAATCTCTTTTTAAACTGCTTAAAATTGAAAAGACAGTCGAGTGATCTTGTCTCTATCACATTCATTAAAATGGTTTTGAAGAGATGTCCTTTTGGTATAATTTTAACCCTTTTTCGAACTGACTAGACTAATTATGAAAAAGGAACACTCTGGAGTCTTCCTTTAGTGTTTTTCAGACTCTTTAAACATGAAAAACCACCAATCTTACCTTCTCTAGGCTCGTAAAACTTCACCTGGTAGGAGTCTTGTTGTGTCATACTTAATCACATCGCATGTCTCATCCTTGTGTCTTTATCCTAATGTTGGATTCATGTTTCTATTTACTGAACTTTTAAAGCATTCCTTAAATGAAATCCTTGTAGCACTTTTCCCCTTGTGATTTGACACCTTGACCCATAGAGGAATTTTCCTGATTGTCCTTATCCTACAAATGTCTCCTTGCACTGAGTATCAATATGTTCCATGTGCCTAGAACTATTTTTCATACCTGTGACATTCATTCCTCCTTTGTAACGTAGCCTTCCTTTATTCTTTTTCAAGCTCATTAAAATATTGAAAAAGACAAAAAAAAAAATATTACAAAAAGAGGGGATGGGATATGAATTCTCTCTTATCGGTAGAAGGATAGTCTCCCTTGGACAAAGCACATCCTTCTATTTTTTTTGCAAGCATTGGGATCTAGTATGACCTTAGGAATTTGTTCTCATTAGATAGAGTTGTGTCCACCTCCATTTGGTTACTCTTCCAAACATATGGAGAGTTTGTGCTGCCTCCTATGTCACAAATTTATTTCAATAATATGTTGCTTGAGTCTCATTATTTTTTCATGCTTTTATCCAACATGAGTCGGCCATTCTACAATTGATCTCTTGAATTTCATGAGTCGACAATCCCAAGGATCTAGTCAAGTTCAGATTCATAATCAATGAAGTTATTTTCCTAATGATAGAGGTCCTCGAGTATTTCCCCGACGACATNTGATACTAGTATATAATATTAAATATTCCATCACATGTGAAATATCTCTGGATAATCTTCAACATTTTATCAAAACCCTCAACCACGTGGCTCCTAGGCACACCCTTAGACAAATTATCTTTCTGATAGTCTCGCTTGAGGAAATCCTTGGAAAAGTCTACATTGAGGATCATCGATTTGAACCACCTCTCACCAGTGTTGGGTATCTCAGTGAATACTGCAATAGTGGACTCAGATACCTCAAACTCAAGGTTTCCCACCTTGGTCTTAATTCCATCAAAGTTTAAGGAAAACTTCCTTGCTACTTCAGGGTGTCCCCTCTTCATGTTTTGACAAAAAGAGAGGAAACACACCCTTTGGAAAACCTCCTTGACCATAGGCTCAACATCAAGCAGGTGCATGTCAGAAGGTTTAGTCCTGACCACAGTCCCTCACTTTTGAGACTTCTTATTTTGACGTGTATCCATGGATAAAAGTAGGGGATCAAAAGACTATAATGATATGAGGGGTAAAGAAACCAAACAGAGGGAAAGGTCTTTGAGTTTTGAAGGTGATCCTTAATTGGTCATTCAAGGCTTTCCTCCAACTCACTTCTGGATCAACAATAGACTAGTGTAATGGTTTACAAATGATGAAAATATACTCCAAGAAATGGTATGAAGGGAGACTGCACTTCTCAGGTTTAGACTGTCATTAATCCACCATACAAGGTCCTCAAATATTTTAAAAACACAGGGGATCCTAACTCCTCACTGCAAGTAGACTTATGAGATGAAATTATAATGTGACTTAGTGAAAAAGGGGGAGTTAAATATTGGATATGTGAGCATAGAAGATAACAAATGTTTGATAGGGAATGACAGCATTGGAATAGGGGATCCATAGCGCAGTCTAGCAATTCAGTAGTGCAGTATGGATAATAAGAGCCAAGGTTGGGTGCTCAAATTCTGAAGCAAATGGTCTGAGTTCCGGTGAATGAAAAAATCATTGTGCAAATGGCTATGGAGTGTGTGGCAGAAGAGGTAAAGAGGTTGGTTGGTGGGAGAATTGGTAGCTTGCAGCACCATGCACTACTAAAAGATAAGATAGAGATATCTTAACGCTCTTCAAAGAAGCTGAAAAGGTTCATGAAGTACCTAGACATTATGGCTGATGAGTGGAAGATCTGCAACAAGATATGGAGTCGTTACATCTATCTCAACCTCCATTTCACCTTGAATAGTCAATCCCGTAGCACAATCCGTAGTTATGTCTGGACTAGTGGTTTCAGCAGCACCGAGATTAGGAGGAAGATTTCAAATTAGTAAACTGTTAGAATCCTCATACATGAACAAATCTTAATCTTAATAAAACACCTAGTGAGTTGGCAACGCCCTTTTCAAAATTTGATTTGAATCCTTAACGGGCATAGGGAAAGAGTGGAAAGGATCAAGAGAATGAGTGGATGGAGTGACTTGTCAGGTTTTTGGGGTCATGGGGTCGATAGTGCTTGATGTCAAGTCAAGTGATGAGTCAAAGACATAAACCAAAAGATGAACTAGGTTATGAACCATAGGTGTAGGCCAAAAATGTGAACCAAAACCCAAACTTTTATTTCTTTATACTAACCTAAGAAAATCACAAAGGGAAAAATAAAACAAACCTAAAGACTAAAGAGAAAAAATTAGAACCTAAGGGGGAAAATGACCTATAACAACTTCATGTGATAACATTATGGATGTTGTGGTGTCTACACTCTTCTGGGTGATGCATTTCCCTCATAATGGAAGAATTTTTACTATCAACCAGCTAGCATCTGATAATCACCATCCTAATTTGGCGTTAGTTCAGGATTCCCCTTTATATGTTCCTAGTGTTCATGTAGAATTTACAGGTTAATTATGTGGCATATTATCCTCAGCATTCAATTTCTCCTAATCAAGAAGTTATCCACTCATGTTTTCCTTCACAAGACTTGGTATTAGTAATTGATCCATTGGTTTATCCAATGTGGGAACGTGTGCCCTTTCATCTCGCTCTTGTTCCAAGTGATCTCGAGTTTCCTTGTGATTTTGATATTGATGTTTGTGTATAATAATCCCTTGTGCTTGTGATTCTTCGTTGATAGACTCTGTCGATCCTGGCCAAAATCTCCATCGTTATGGTCATTTTTCTCCCCCCTTTGGGACTGTCGACCCTCCTTGTTCACATGATTTATCGGATATTGAATTTCCTTTAGATGAGGCTATCCTCAAAGAAATGAATATGGTTGTTATACCATGGGAAGACTTACACTGTGGTTTGTGGTTTCTTCCCTTTTGGGAGACTTTCTAGGTTGACTACCGAAGAGACTCTTGGTCACAGCCTAGCAGCGAGATCTACTTAAACTAGTACCATGCATGAGTCGTAAGTGTGATTCCTTGTACCATATTGTATAGTCTAGGTTTGTTGTTTTCAAGTTTTTTATTCAATAACACCTCTTATTTTCCAAAGTTTCTATCTATATTGGATTTATTAACTTGTGGATGAGTGTTATTGGCCTTACAAGTAGGATATTGAAGACATTTTTTCTTTGACATTTGTTTATCGTATTGATCCATTATGATAGGTATTGACCACAAAACTGGAATATAGGTTAGGTTTTTCCCTACTTGTATTTTTTCATTATTCGTTTCTTGGTTCAGTTTGGCCTTAGGATCGACCCCATTGAAATGCGACACTAACCTTCCTTGTTGATAAGTGTGTCATACTTTATGTGGTAGATCCTTCCTTCCATGAGAATCATAGTTAGAGCCTTATTTTCCATTTGGTTCCCATGTCTAGGTACTTCATAGGAATTTGATTCCCAGTTAGTCCCACCATGACTTTGTATTGAACCCTTATCCTTCTTCTTCATGTTTTTCTGGCCTATACACGAGGGAATCCCCAAGAACATGGTTTGTTGTCTTTCAAGCTCACTCAAACTTTGAAAGAGAAATCTAATGAGAGTGTATTTATTCTTTTTGATATCGTTCAGATTAATTAATAAAAGAAGCCCCCCCCAGAGTCTTCTTTAAGCCCTTTTCAGACTCTCTAAAATTGAAAATATTACTGAGCTATCTTATTGACCTTCATGCTCGTCAAACTAAAATTCGAAGGCACATATTTCTGGTGGTAGTTTACCCATTTTTAGGTATGTATGGTTAATATAGGAATAGAGGTACTCCCTAGGAGATTTAGTTCACTAGGACATTATTCTTGGGTATAATTTTAACCCTTTTTCGGGCCTGGGGACTAAATTTTCAAAAAAGGGCCAATCTCCCTGGTTTTTGTTTATCTCTTTTTCAGGCCTTGGATATTACCTACGAAAAAGGAACCCCCTCAGAGTCCATAGTTAATCTCTTTTTAGACTCCCTAAATATGAAAATATCATTGAGTGACCTTGTTCCTTTCACACTCGTTAATTGGTTCAAAAGGAATATCTATTTGGCATAAGTTTAACCATTTTTCTAGCCAATATATTATCCAAGAAAAAGGTATGCCCTGGGAGACATGTCTCACCGAGAGATTTCTCCTAAGTTATGTATTATACTTTTTTGGGCTAAGGGTCTAAATTTTGAAAAAGGTTGTGATTCCATAGTTAATCTCTTTTCAAACTCCTTAAAATTGAAAAGATAGTCGAGTGATCTTGTCTCTATCACACTCATTAAAATGGTTTTGAAGAGATGTCCTTTTGGTATAATTTTAACTCTTTTTTGAAGTGACTAGACTAATTATGAAAAAGGAACACTTTGGAGTCTTCCTTTAGTGTTTTTCAGACTCTTTAAACATGAAAAACCACCAATCTTACCTTCTCTAGGCTCGTAAAACTTCACCTGGTAGGAGTCTTGTTCTGTCATACTTAATCGCATCGCATGTCTCATCCTTGCGTCTTTATCCTAATGTTGGATTCATGTTTCTATTTACTGAACTTTTAAAGCATTCCTTAAATGAAATCCTTGTAGCACTTTTCCCCTTGTGATTTGACACCTTGACCCATAGAGGAATTTTCCTGATTGTCCTTATCCTACAAATGTCTCCTTGCACTGAGTATCAATATGTTCCATGTGCCTAGAACTATTTTTCATACCTGTGACATTCATTCCTCCTTTGTAACGTAGCCTTCCTTTATTCTTTTTCAAGCTCATTAAAATATTGAAAAAGACAAAAAAAAAAATATTACAAAAAGAGGGGATGGGATATGAATTCTCTCTTATCGGTAGAAGGATAGTCTCCCTTGGACAAAGCACATCCTTCTATTTTTTTTGCAAGCATTGGGATCTAGTATGACCTTAGGAATTTGTTCTCATTAGATAGAGTTGTGTCCACCTCCATTTGGTTACTCTTCCAAACATATGGAGAGTTTGTGCTGCCTCCTATGTCACAAATTTATTTCAATAATATGTTGCTTGAGTCTCATTATTTTTTCATGCTTTTATCCAACATGAGTCGGCCATTCTACAATTGATCTCTTGAATTTCATGAGTCGACAATCCCAAGGATCTAGTCAAGTTCAGATTCATAATCAATGAAGTTATTTTCCTAATGATAGAGGTCCTCGAGTATTTCCCCGACGACAT
>JZKD02S0761996.1:0-14794 GCA_000966675.3 Picea glauca
TTGTTTCTCTAACAGCTTCACATTAGTGCACAGATGTGAAAAGAACAGGCGCCCACATGTGTGCTCCTATCTGGGTAAAATTCACGAACTGTCGGTATATTTTTTTATGGATGATGAGGTTGATCAAGTGTTTCTATGTGGATGCAGGTGATCCATAGACTCTAAGAGAATGATGTTAGTGCACTGGAGAGAGCATGATTGGGACCGTCTACAGGATATGGTGAGAGCGCAACTGGGGGTTCAAAGGTACTTGGTTTCCTGCGAGTTTCTCAAGTTCTTCGACTGCCCTTTGATATGGTCACAGGAGCTCCTACTTCAGTATCTGATTGGGATGTGGAGCACAGATCTATAGTGCTTCATATTTAGAGTTCAACAGTTGATATTCTCGGCCACCAAGGATGTATACTTCTTGACGGGGCTCTCATTCTGTGGGATGGCCCTTCCTATCAATCCCCAACTACTGGGGGATGAGAGAGTAGGTGACTTGGTGGCTTACAACTACACTGGGTCGAACCCTATGTCAGGTTTGGTTATCCGGATTAAGGTGATAGATGATATTTTGACAGAGTGCATCGTCTCTATGGTTGTGAGGATCTACGGATCCTTGGGGACTCAGTGGATTACTGGGGGTCAGATGAGGATAGTGGAGTGGATCCTAGATGGGGACCTTTTTGCATGGGATGTGCTTCTGCACACCAAGATGATGGGATAGGTGAACCAGTTTCGGTGAGCCGACTTTGGTGAATTCAAATTCGAGTCCATTCTAGTGGCCTAGTTTCTTGGGAGGGTGCCTCTGTTGCGCCCAAGGATTTTTCTTGATCCCACGGGGCAACGAGAGCCACGAATGATGAAGTGGGACCATGTGTTGGCCCGGCATGGATGTGGAGACAGTGGCCACTATTTTATGGCCACGATGGCACGAGTGTCACAACAGATGCCACAGGTGATATTGAGGTTTCCATACGTGGGTATGGACTACCTTCATGACCCAGATATGATGTTTCCTTCTAGAGAGGATTGATATCAGTGAGGTATGTTTTTGTATGATGGTTTTATGTTTTGTGATTTTGACAAATAGCATTGATGATATATGTATATATGGATGTTGACATTATCTCTAGTGTTTTTTTTCATATGTGGGGCCCCAAGGCCGAGAGGTGGAGGTGGTCAGGGAGTCAGCTCACCGGGGTCGAGTGCGACCAGTGCTTGTAGAGCTGAGTATAGTACAGAGGTGGCGACAAGATGACGTTGGTGTTGGACCAACGCATGAGACACAAGGAGATGATAGGTTTTTGTTGGAGGACCTATGTCAACAATTCAAGTGGGTTCTATAGGGTGTATTGGAGGGTATGTGGGCACATATCTAGAATGAGGAGGTCCTAGAGTAATGTTTGGGTGTTTCGGTAGAGTGGCGAACCCTGATCCATCGAGTGGTAGTAGCGAGGGCAGCGATGATTGGTCGGCTGCCTCCTGGACCTGGAGGGCCCCTAGCTAGTGGGGCACCTCCAGCTAAAAGAGGACCTGGGAAGGATCTCTACGGGCACTGGGAGTGCCGATTGTTTATATATAGGCTTGGGAGCCCATTTTTTTCATAGGGTACTTGATACCCATTTTGTACTCATAAGGGTGGGGGGATTCACTGGCCTATGGGCGATGTACATGTATTTTTTGTAAACACTGATGACACTTGATTATATATATATATGGATATATTTTTTGGATCATTCAAGTTTCCATGTGTTATGTTTTTTTATGTGTGATGTCTTTTCTATGCGTTGTGACAAATGTATGATGCTTATGTATAAAATGATGTTTTAACGTGATAAATGCCAATCTAATACTAGGTTATCCATGTGATCTTCTACTTGATTAAGTTGTCTTGGAATATGTGTAAATGTGATTGAATCAAATTTGTGAGATAAGAGTCTAACTTGTAGGTATTTTTGAAAGAGGCAATGATTGTGAACATGATATACATTGTTGAGATGCAGGACGACAAGTTGGGAACCTAATAGAACACTAAGGTGACAAATGTGGTGGTGAATAGCCTAGAAAAGGAGACCAATGATGACATTGTATTCATATTTGTTTTTGGTGGCCGATCCCAAACATATTCCACTTGAGTGGAGTAGGACATGTGAGGGAGTATAGAGGGCCCAAGTGGCCGAAGCGAGATTCTAGGTCTTGCGGCTGGAACCATTAGCGTAACCGATGTGGTAGGCTAATGGATGATGCATCTGTCAATAATAAGGATGATAGATCATACATGAGGAGTGGTGGTGAAAAAGAAGACTAAAAACTCTACAAATCTGTACAAAGAAAATCCTAACGTAGGATGGCTACGCTCAGGCATAAAACTTCTTTAAGTACAACCCGTTGATGAGTTCTTTGAGAGGGTAGCCTTCTGGAGAGGCCAAGATGTAGGCGCATTTAGTGAGGAAGTGTTGGATGATGTAGGGTCCATGCCATAATGACTTGAGTTTCCCATGGACGAGGGTATCATGGGAGATATCACAGGCTAACATGAGATCCCCTTCGTTGAATGAGCAAAGGTTGACATGGAGGTCGAAGGTGGATTTGGACCATTTTTTCTCCACCTCATTGTTTTGTAATGAAGATCAAAGATCTACATCAAGAGACTCTAAGGTCAACATGCCTTTCTCCATTGGAGCAGTTTCAGGTAGCACAATGGGAGTGCGTAATGTGGGGATTTTTCATTCGATGGGGAGAGTGGATTTTATCCCATGAACTAGGTGGAACAATGTAAAACTAGTGGTAGTTTTGATTATTGTGCGATAAGCCCATAATGAAGAAAAAAACATATGATGCCAGTTGGTCTTATGTTTGTTGACGATACGTTGTAGCATGGTTTTGAGGACTTTATTGATAGCCTCAACCTGTCCGTTGGACTGAGGGTAATATGGGGAGGAAAACTCATGGGAGAAGACTAAATTTGAGGAGAGTTCTACAAATATCTCGTTCTCAAATTGTTTACCGCTATTGGACATTAACTGTAGTGGGACTCTGAACTGGGTAATGACGTGATTAAAGAAAAAATGTGTTGTGGTTTCAGTGGTGTTTTTGAAAGTGGGCATGGCTTCGTCCCATTTGGTAAAGTAATCGAAGACCACAACAATGTACTTTTGTCCATTACTATATGGAGGGTGACAAGTCATGAATTCTATGCCCCATTTACAGAAGGGGTCGACTGTGATGACTGGATGTAGAAGAGTTGGTGGAGCTCGTGCTTTGTTTGCATAGAGCTGGCATTTTTCGCATCGCTTGACAGCGTGGATGAAGTCATGAAACAAAGTGGGCCAAAAGTACCCTACTCAGATGATTTTTTAGGCGGTGGGCATATAGGAGAGGTGACCACCGCAAGCACCACTGTGGAAATCGTTCAAGATTATGTTAGCTTTGTTGATGGTCAGACATCGAAGAAAAATGGTGTCGACCCCACATCGATAGAGAACGTCTCCAATGAGGATATATCGAAGGGTCTGGTGACAAATGTGTCAATGATCATTGAGAGAGATATGAGACCCAAACTTCTATGTCTGAAGGTAGATGAGGAGGTTATCATACCAAGGGTCATCAGAAGGGATAAGGAAGAGGTGTTTTTCAGGGGAATCCTCATTGATGGGGAAAGCTTTGGTGTCCGAGGGAAAGGTCGTAATGAGTTTCTCTATGACAAGAGATTTGTTTTTTTTTGGAGTAGAGAACTTTAGATCATATTCCTGGAGGATAATGATCCACCCGAAAAATTTTCCATTAATATGTTGTCGACTAAGCAAGTATCGCATGGGGTTAGAATCTGCTACTACCTTGGTAGTTCGAAGTAGGATATAGTGTCGTGGTTTTTGGACTTCGAGGACAACTTCTAAGGTGAGTTTCTCATCACGATTATACTTCAATGGTGGCCCTGAAATATTTGTACTAACATAGTAAATCACATGTTCGCACCCATCATCCCCTAATTGGATGAGGACTCCTGCTACTGAGACTATTGAGGCTGACAAGTAGAGGATGTAATCGCGATCATAGTCTGGGGTCTTAATCAAAGGGGAATTGGATAGGGAAGCATTTAAATCATCAAAATTTGTTTGAGCATGGTCATCCAAAAGAAATGGGATATCATGTCACAGTAGGTGGAGAAAACCATGTGCTCAAGTGCTCGAGTGGTGTAGTTTGGGAAAAAGCAGTGCAAAAAGTGTGCTTTTCCTTGTAGGCTTTGCGGTTGGCATAAATTCCTAGGTGGTGGAATTTGTGTGATATCTTGGACCTTGAGGGGGTCCACTCTGATTCC
This sequence comes from Picea glauca, assembly GCA_000966675.3. Classification (NCBI taxonomy): domain Eukaryota; kingdom Viridiplantae; phylum Streptophyta; class Pinopsida; order Pinales; family Pinaceae; genus Picea; species Picea glauca. Next base: position 4,307 of record JZKD02S0761996.1, read on the forward strand.
ATGTTGGGAAACAATGAACCCAAGAATGCGTCTAGTTGTGACGCAAAAGACACACTTGAGGGGGTTCAAGAGGATATTTAATTGGCGACATTGTTGGAAAACAATGTGTTAGTAATCCAAATGTCGAGTTTTCTTTTTGGATCGATCAGTGAGGTCATCCAAAAAAGAAAGGATGATGTGAGAAAGATCATGGAAAACATAGGTCATGGCACGTTGAAACATAGCACCTGCGTTCTTGAGTCCAAAAGGCATGACATGATAAGCAAAGGTACCCCAAGGGGTTGTAAAATAAATTTTGTATTGATCTGTTGGATGGATTTCAATTTGGTTATAGCCAAAGAAATTGTCCATAAAGGAAAGTTCCTCATGGATGGCACAATCATCGATGATTTGGTCGATGAAAGGGGTTGGGAAGTTGTCTTTGCAAAAATCATGGTTGATATCGTGAAAGTATGTGCATATGTGAATAGTTCCCTGTTTTTTATTCATAGGGATGGGGTTGGAGACCCACGAAGGGTACGCAATGGGGTAAATGAACCCGACATCATGTAACTTGTCAATTTCGGCTTTTATAGTTTCATATTTAGATCGGTGAAGGAGGTGTTTTTTTTTATGGATGAGGGAGACATCTGGACAAGTGTCGATTCAGTTTTCTACTATAGAAGGATCGAGGCCAGGAATCTTTATATATGACTAGGAAAAAATATCTTGGTATTCTTGAAAGAGCACTTTTTAAGCAATGAGTTATTCAGGGGAGCATGCGGCGCCAATCGTGATTTATTCTATGATTCTCGGTTTAAAGGAAATGTCAATATTGATAGTGGGGGAGATGTTGGACATGTTGCCTTCTTCAAAAGCATCATGGGTAGGGAAAGGATTTTTGAGCCAGTTAATATGCCCTAGAGGAATAAAATCCTTGGCTTTGATTGTGCATATGGAAGCTTGGATAGGAGGGTGAAAGGTCGCCTCTAAAAGAAACAATTCTCAATGATCGAATGCATTTCATGGGAAATAGAGGGTGGTTAATTCCTTCAAGATATGTTTGTCATAGTGGAAAATGCGAGAAGATAGGGGATCATATGTGATGGAAGGGGAAACCATCGATAGGTGAGTGTTGTTGTCCTCCAGGGATGATGATGTAGAAGGGGTATTGTGCACAGGGTGTGAAGGTTCACTTGACATGAACCAAATGTCACGATACTATGGAGGGTACCTCATTTGTGTTGAGATTGACAAAGAAACATAATGAATGTCAGTAATGTGAGCAATAGTAGGGAGAGCCTGAGGGGGCCCAGGAAGGGATGTTTGGCATACTGCAGATAATGTTTGGTGGAATTGAGGTAGATTCAAGCAATGATGGGTGTAATGGCCATATTATAAGCATATGGTGCAAGAGAAATTGGTTTGTAACCCTTTATTGTGTGTGGTTGAGGATTTTGTAGTAGTAGTTGAAGTATTAGGTGGAGTGGTAAGAAATGGGGTTACTCGAGGGATTTGGATAATATTGTGCAACTTAGGAAGAGTAGGACATATGTTAGTGTACTTCTCTTTCACATAGTTCACAGGGATGTTGAGCTTGGGGTGGAGCAACGACCTTGTTCTTCCTTCATCTGCCCCTAGTGGTGGTGTTGCCCCTAGCTGGGGTGGTCGGTGGTGTGGAAGGAGCCTGTACTGGGATGTGCATCGGTATTCCCTCTACCTGAGGAGGGAAATATGGGGAAGGAATCATGGCAAGTAGATGAAGATACAATACAGGGATGGCAAGAACCATTTTGGAAAGTGTGAGAGTGGCATCTACCTGGAATGCTTCGAATTTGGGTGGGGGGTAGAAGAAGGGGATTTAGATAATGTCTTGAGGGAATGTCTCCCAGACCATTATTTTCCCCTGGAGGGGGGGGGAATCCTGGAAAAGTGGTTCGGTGGTAGTTTTAGGGAATTATTGAGGGAGAATTTATTCAACTAGTGGAACTTCGATGTTGGGAGGGGCCTCTGTGATAGAAGCAGTGTCTCTGATATCAGTTCTGTTAGAAGAAACTACACACACTTGCACTGAAATGGAAGGATGTAGGAGAGGTGGTGCTCCATGATAAGTCCCTAATAAGTGGGGGTCCTTGAATATTCCCAGACCTATTTCGATGACCTAAAAATTATCTGAGCTAGTTTAGACAAAGGAGAGTATATTATCAATGTTGGTGGAATGATTAGGTTCATAATGTGTAATTTGGTTGATGGTGACAATTTTATCGTTATGGGGGAACATCATCATATGAAACAAAAAAGAGGCTATAAACTTCATAGCATACATGTAGCTACACCTGAACAAGATATTGTAATCAAGGGAAGCATCGATAACCTCAATTTCAATCAAGATGTTTTTTCCCCAAAGTTCGATAGGGACATTTTGGAAGATTCCTTCAGGGGATGATGGTCGACCATCATAAGATCTCAAAGGGTCCATGATAAGTCCCTAATAAGTGGGGTCCTTGAATATTCCTAGACCTATGTCGATGACCGAAAAATCATCTGAGCTAGTTCGTACAAGGGAGAGTATATTATCAATGTTGGCGGATTGATTAGGTTCATAATGTGTAATTTGGTTGATGGTGACAATTTTATCGTTATGGGGGAACATCATCGTATGAAACACATAAGATGCTACAACATTTATAACATACATGTAGCTACACCTGAACAAGATATTGTAATCAAGAGAAGCATCGATAACCTCAATTTCAATCAAGATGGTTTTTCCCCAAAGTTCGATAGGGACATTTTGGAAGATTCCTTCAGGGGATGATGTTCGACCATCATAAGATCTCAAGGTGATGGAAGAGGGTACTATATTAGGTGANTTGTTTCTCTAACAGCTTCACATTAGTGCACAGATGTGAAAAGAACAGGCGCCCACATGTGTGCTCCTATCTGGGTAAAATTCACGAACTGTCGGTATATTTTTTTATGGATGATGAGGTTGATCAAGTGTTTCTATGTGGATGCAGGTGATCCATAGACTCTAAGAGAATGATGTTAGTGCACTGGAGAGAGCATGATTGGGACCGTCTACAGGATATGGTGAGAGCGCAACTGGGGGTTCAAAGGTACTTGGTTTCCTGCGAGTTTCTCAAGTTCTTCGACTGCCCTTTGATATGGTCACAGGAGCTCCTACTTCAGTATCTGATTGGGATGTGGAGCACAGATCTATAGTGCTTCATATTTAGAGTTCAACAGTTGATATTCTCGGCCACCAAGGATGTATACTTCTTGACGGGGCTCTCATTCTGTGGGATGGCCCTTCCTATCAATCCCCAACTACTGGGGGATGAGAGAGTAGGTGACTTGGTGGCTTACAACTACACTGGGTCGAACCCTATGTCAGGTTTGGTTATCCGGATTAAGGTGATAGATGATATTTTGACAGAGTGCATCGTCTCTATGGTTGTGAGGATCTACGGATCCTTGGGGACTCAGTGGATTACTGGGGGTCAGATGAGGATAGTGGAGTGGATCCTAGATGGGGACCTTTTTGCATGGGATGTGCTTCTGCACACCAAGATGATGGGATAGGTGAACCAGTTTCGGTGAGCCGACTTTGGTGAATTCAAATTCGAGTCCATTCTAGTGGCCTAGTTTCTTGGGAGGGTGCCTCTGTTGCGCCCAAGGATTTTTCTTGATCCCACGGGGCAACGAGAGCCACGAATGATGAAGTGGGACCATGTGTTGGCCCGGCATGGATGTGGAGACAGTGGCCACTATTTTATGGCCACGATGGCACGAGTGTCACAACAGATGCCACAGGTGATATTGAGGTTTCCATACGTGGGTATGGACTACCTTCATGACCCAGATATGATGTTTCCTTCTAGAGAGGATTGATATCAGTGAGGTATGTTTTTGTATGATGGTTTTATGTTTTGTGATTTTGACAAATAGCATTGATGATATATGTATATATGGATGTTGACATTATCTCTAGTGTTTTTTTTCATATGTGGGGCCCCAAGGCCGAGAGGTGGAGGTGGTCAGGGAGTCAGCTCACCGGGGTCGAGTGCGACCAGTGCTTGTAGAGCTGAGTATAGTACAGAGGTGGCGACAAGATGACGTTGGTGTTGGACCAACGCATGAGACACAAGGAGATGATAGGTTTTTGTTGGAGGACCTATGTCAACAATTCAAGTGGGTTCTATAGGGTGTATTGGAGGGTATGTGGGCACATATCTAGAATGAGGAGGTCCTAGAGTAATGTTTGGGTGTTTCGGTAGAGTGGCGAACCCTGATCCATCGAGTGGTAGTAGCGAGGGCAGCGATGATTGGTCGGCTGCCTCCTGGACCTGGAGGGCCCCTAGCTAGTGGGGCACCTCCAGCTAAAAGAGGACCTGGGAAGGATCTCTACGGGCACTGGGAGTGCCGATTGTTTATATATAGGCTTGGGAGCCCATTTTTTTCATAGGGTACTTGATACCCATTTTGTACTCATAAGGGTGGGGGGATTCACTGGCCTATGGGCGATGTACATGTATTTTTTGTAAACACTGATGACACTTGATTATATATATATATGGATATATTTTTTGGATCATTCAAGTTTCCATGTGTTATGTTTTTTTATGTGTGATGTCTTTTCTATGCGTTGTGACAAATGTATGATGCTTATGTATAAAATGATGTTTTAACGTGATAAATGCCAATCTAATACTAGGTTATCCATGTGATCTTCTACTTGATTAAGTTGTCTTGGAATATGTGTAAATGTGATTGAATCAAATTTGTGAGATAAGAGTCTAACTTGTAGGTATTTTTGAAAGAGGCAATGATTGTGAACATGATATACATTGTTGAGATGCAGGACGACAAGTTGGGAACCTAATAGAACACTAAGGTGACAAATGTGGTGGTGAATAGCCTAGAAAAGGAGACCAATGATGACATTGTATTCATATTTGTTTTTGGTGGCCGATCCCAAACATATTCCACTTGAGTGGAGTAGGACATGTGAGGGAGTATAGAGGGCCCAAGTGGCCGAAGCGAGATTCTAGGTCTTGCGGCTGGAACCATTAGCGTAACCGATGTGGTAGGCTAATGGATGATGCATCTGTCAATAATAAGGATGATAGATCATACATGAGGAGTGGTGGTGAAAAAGAAGACTAAAAACTCTACAAATCTGTACAAAGAAAATCCTAACGTAGGATGGCTACGCTCAGGCATAAAACTTCTTTAAGTACAACCCGTTGATGAGTTCTTTGAGAGGGTAGCCTTCTGGAGAGGCCAAGATGTAGGCGCATTTAGTGAGGAAGTGTTGGATGATGTAGGGTCCATGCCATAATGACTTGAGTTTCCCATGGACGAGGGTATCATGGGAGATATCACAGGCTAACATGAGATCCCCTTCGTTGAATGAGCAAAGGTTGACATGGAGGTCGAAGGTGGATTTGGACCATTTTTTCTCCACCTCATTGTTTTGTAATGAAGATCAAAGATCTACATCAAGAGACTCTAAGGTCAACATGCCTTTCTCCATTGGAGCAGTTTCAGGTAGCACAATGGGAGTGCGTAATGTGGGGATTTTTCATTCGATGGGGAGAGTGGATTTTATCCCATGAACTAGGTGGAACAATGTAAAACTAGTGGTAGTTTTGATTATTGTGCGATAAGCCCATAATGAAGAAAAAAACATATGATGCCAGTTGGTCTTATGTTTGTTGACGATACGTTGTAGCATGGTTTTGAGGACTTTATTGATAGCCTCAACCTGTCCGTTGGACTGAGGGTAATATGGGGAGGAAAACTCATGGGAGAAGACTAAATTTGAGGAGAGTTCTACAAATATCTCGTTCTCAAATTGTTTACCGCTATTGGACATTAACTGTAGTGGGACTCTGAACTGGGTAATGACGTGATTAAAGAAAAAATGTGTTGTGGTTTCAGTGGTGTTTTTGAAAGTGGGCATGGCTTCGTCCCATTTGGTAAAGTAATCGAAGACCACAACAATGTACTTTTGTCCATTACTATATGGAGGGTGACAAGTCATGAATTCTATGCCCCATTTACAGAAGGGGTCGACTGTGATGACTGGATGTAGAAGAGTTGGTGGAGCTCGTGCTTTGTTTGCATAGAGCTGGCATTTTTCGCATCGCTTGACAGCGTGGATGAAGTCATGAAACAAAGTGGGCCAAAAGTACCCTACTCAGATGATTTTTTAGGCGGTGGGCATATAGGAGAGGTGACCACCGCAAGCACCACTGTGGAAATCGTTCAAGATTATGTTAGCTTTGTTGATGGTCAGACATCGAAGAAAAATGGTGTCGACCCCACATCGATAGAGAACGTCTCCAATGAGGATATATCGAAGGGTCTGGTGACAAATGTGTCAATGATCATTGAGAGAGATATGAGACCCAAACTTCTATGTCTGAAGGTAGATGAGGAGGTTATCATACCAAGGGTCATCAGAAGGGATAAGGAAGAGGTGTTTTTCAGGGGAATCCTCATTGATGGGGAAAGCTTTGGTGTCCGAGGGAAAGGTCGTAATGAGTTTCTCTATGACAAGAGATTTGTTTTTTTTTGGAGTAGAGAACTTTAGATCATATTCCTGGAGGATAATGATCCACCCGAAAAATTTTCCATTAATATGTTGTCGACTAAGCAAGTATCGCATGGGGTTAGAATCTGCTACTACCTTGGTAGTTCGAAGTAGGATATAGTGTCGTGGTTTTTGGACTTCGAGGACAACTTCTAAGGTGAGTTTCTCATCACGATTATACTTCAATGGTGGCCCTGAAATATTTGTACTAACATAGTAAATCACATGTTCGCACCCATCATCCCCTAATTGGATGAGGACTCCTGCTACTGAGACTATTGAGGCTGACAAGTAGAGGATGTAATCGCGATCATAGTCTGGGGTCTTAATCAAAGGGGAATTGGATAGGGAAGCATTTAAATCATCAAAATTTGTTTGAGCATGGTCATCCAAAAGAAATGGGATATCATGTCACAGTAGGTGGAGAAAACCATGTGCTCAAGTGCTCGAGTGGTGTAGTTTGGGAAAAAGCAGTGCAAAAAGTGTGCTTTTCCTTGTAGGCTTTGCGGTTGGCATAAATTCCTAGGTGGTGGAATTTGTGTGATATCTTGGACCTTGAGGGGGTCCACTCTGATTCCATGTTGGGAAACAATGAACCCAAGAATGCGTCTAGTTGTGACGCAAAAGACACACTTGAGGGGGTTCAAGAGGATATTTAATTGGCGACATTGTTGGAAAACAATGTGTTAGTAATCCAAATGTCGAGTTTTCTTTTTGGATCGATCAGTGAGGTCATCCAAAAAAGAAAGGATGATGTGAGAAAGATCATGGAAAACATAGGTCATGGCACGTTGAAACATAGCACCTGCGTTCTTGAGTCCAAAAGGCATGACATGATAAGCAAAGGTACCCCAAGGGGTTGTAAAATAAATTTTGTATTGATCTGTTGGATGGATTTCAATTTGGTTATAGCCAAAGAAATTGTCCATAAAGGAAAGTTCCTCATGGATGGCACAATCATCGATGATTTGGTCAATGAAAGGGGTTGGGAAGTTGTCTTTGCAAAAAGCATGGTTGATATCATGAAAGTATGTGCATATGTGAATAGTTCCCTGTTTTTTGTTCATAGGGATGGGGTTGGAGACCCACGAAGGGTACGCAATGGGGTAAATGAACCCGACATCATGTAACTTGTCAATTTCGGCTTTTATAGTTTCATATTTATATCGGTGAAGGAGGTGTTTTTTTTTTATGGATGAGGGAGACATCTGGACAAGTGTCGATTCAGTGTTCTACTATAGAAGGATCGAGGCCAGGAATATTTATATATGACTAGGAAAAAATATCTTGGTATTCTTGAAAGAGCACTTTTTAAGCAATGAGTTCTTCAGGGGAGCATGTGGTGCGAATCGTGATTTCTTCTATGATTCTCGGTTTAAAGGAAATGTCAATATTGATAGTGGGGGAGATGTTGGACATGTTGCCTTCTTCAAAAGCATCATCGGCAGGGAAAGGATTTTTGAGCCAGTTAATATGCCCTAGAGGAATAAAATCCTTGGCTTTGATTGTGCATATGGAAGCTTGGATAGGAGGGTGAAAGGTTGCCTCTAAAAGAAACAATTCTCAATGATGGAATGCATTTCATGGGAAATAGAGGGTGGTTAATTCCTTCAAGATATGTTTGTCATAGTGGAAAATGCGAGAAGATAGGGGATCATATGTGATGGAAGGGGAAACCATCGATAGGTGAGTGTTGTTGTCCTCCAGGGATGATGATGTAGAAGGGGTATTGTGCACAGGGTGTGAAGGTTCACTTGACATGAACCAAATGTCACGATACTATGGAGGGTACCTCATTTGTGTTGAGATTGACAAAGAAACATAATGAATGTCAGTAATGTGAGCAATAGTAGGGAGAGCCTGAGGGGGCCCAGGAAGGGATGTTTGGCATACTGCAGATAATGTTTGGTGGAATTGAGGTAGATTCAAGCAATGATGGGTGTAATGGCCATATTATAAGCATATGGTGCAAGAGAAATTGGTTTGTAACCCTTTATTGTGTGTGGTTGAGGATTTTGTAGTAGTAGTTGAAGTATTAGGTGGAGTGGTAAGAAATGGGGTTACTCGAGGGATTTGGATAATATTGTGCAACTTAGGAAGAGTAGGACATATGTTAGTGTACTTCTCTTTCACATAGTTCACAGGGATGTTGAGCTTGGGGTGGAGCAACGACCTTGTTCTTCCTTCATCTGCCCCTAGTGGTGGTGTTGCCCCTAGCTGGGGTGGTCGGTGGTGTGGAAGGAGCCTGTACTGGGATGTGCATCGGTATTCCCTCTACCTGAGGAGGGAAATATGGGGAAGGAATCATGGCAAGTAGATGAAGATACAATACAGGGATGGCAAGAACCATTTTGGAAAGTGTGAGAGTGGCATCTACCTGGAATGCTTCGAATTTGGGTGGGGGGTAGAAGAAGGGGATTTAGATAATGTCTTGAGGGAATGTCTCCCAGACCATTATTTTCCCCTGGAGGGGGGGGGAATCCTGGAAAAGTGGTTCGGTGGTAGTTTTAGGGAATTATTGAGGGAGAATTTATTCAACTAGTGGAACTTCGATGTTGGGAGGGGCCTCTGTGATAGAAGCAGTGTCTCTGATATCAGTTCTGTTAGAAGAAACTACACACACTTGCACTGAAATGGAAGGATGTAGGAGAGGTGGTGCTCCATGATAAGTCCCTAATAAGTGGGGGTCCTTGAATATTCCCAGACCTATTTCGATGACCTAAAAATTATCTGAGCTAGTTTAGACAAAGGAGAGTATATTATCAATGTTGGTGGAATGATTAGGTTCATAATGTGTAATTTGGTTGATGGTGACAATTTTATCGTTATGGGGGAACATCATCATATGAAACAAAAAAGAGGCTATAAACTTCATAGCATACATGTAGCTACACCTGAACAAGATATTGTAATCAAGGGAAGCATCGATAACCTCAATTTCAATCAAGATGTTTTTTCCCCAAAGTTCGATAGGGACATTTTGGAAGATTCCTTCAGGGGATGATGGTCGACCATCATAAGATCTCAAAGGGTCCATGATAAGTCCCTAATAAGTGGGGTCCTTGAATATTCCTAGACCTATGTCGATGACCGAAAAATCATCTGAGCTAGTTCGTACAAGGGAGAGTATATTATCAATGTTGGCGGATTGATTAGGTTCATAATGTGTAATTTGGTTGATGGTGACAATTTTATCGTTATGGGGGAACATCATCGTATGAAACACATAAGATGCTACAACATTTATAACATACATGTAGCTACACCTGAACAAGATATTGTAATCAAGAGAAGCATCGATAACCTCAATTTCAATCAAGATGGTTTTTCCCCAAAGTTCGATAGGGACATTTTGGAAGATTCCTTCAGGGGATGATGTTCGACCATCATAAGATCTCAAGGTGATGGAAGAGGGTACTATATTAGGTGATTCGATATTGTTTGCACCCAATTCGTCACTGTGTGAGCAAAAAGTGAGTGCTTACATGCCCAGATGGGCTCTGCTAGGCATGACAGCTGTGAGGTAAAAGGTTAGAAAGAAAAACAACAAAGCAATAAACAAAAACTAAACTAAAAATAGTTAGAACTATGAGCATGTGAGAAAAATAAAAAACAAATGTAAATGGACCAATATCACCAATGTATTAGCTGATTTGATTGATGAAATCCAAAGATACACAATGGAGAAAGAGGACTTGGGTTCCTTCCCTCTCCAATGGAAGGCTCTTGAGGCCCTCAACTGATTGCTATCCTTACAAAGAAAAGATGGAAATGTGGGTGAAAGAACTCCAATCTTATTCACTCAAGTGAGGGGTGAATAGCTTATGAAATGCAGCCTACAATGTGTGTTTCCAAAGAATGAGTCCTTAGCAATCTCAGCAGCATAACAATACAAAGAATTCCTTGAG
>JZKD02S0762018.1:0-14794 GCA_000966675.3 Picea glauca
CCCTTAGTTTCCCAATTCTTTTAAATTTCCCTCTTTCCCTTTTTATATAACACTCAAATTAGTAAGTGTATAATTTACCCTTTTTCCCCTTTTTCTTTTTAGTTAAAATTTTTAATTAGCATATGTAGAAAAACAATCAATTCCCTTTTAAAAATTTTAAATCCCTCAATAGTTTGATTTCAATAATTTAATCGCTTTTCTTACCCCCTTTTTGTCACATGTTTAATGATGGTTAATATTATTTTTAATTTTACCACAAGTATTACCTTAGACCTGGATTTTAATTTCTGAGGTTGGGCGACATTTTATTAGGGAAATTGTTTTTAAATCTTTCTTATCACATTATTCATTCTAAGGTCATCTGGGTTTATTCACTTAGTTAACAATGCGATGTGCCCTTCAAGATGGACAAGGTGCTCCAAGGGTTCCACTCACCTCATTTTGTTTCCCTTGCATGACATGCCCTTGAGGACACACTGCGTGCTCCAAGGGTGCCACTCACCTCTTTCCATATTTTTTTGCACGACGTGCCCTTCAAAATGCTCTACATGCTCCAAAGGTGCCACTCGCCTCTTGATTGACATGGTAGACATTAAAAATCCCTGGAGTAAATACTCCAGTAGGTGGTCTTGTGGAAGACTAAGGGACTGTAAGGAATAAGGCCCAGACCTTATTGCACGCCCCTTAGAATCATCGTGAGTGATTGTTGCAGTTTCCCCTCATGGAATCGTGGTTCTTCTCAAACTAAGTAATCACTAACCTACAGTTCGAGCCATGGTGGGAGTGCTAATAGGCTGTGGCAGGGTTGTTGTCCACACCTCTCCCTTAATTTCTTTAGTAGTCATGTGTGACCCCTCTACTCCACATGTCAATCTAGTTGGAAAGCTATCGTCATCCTGCATCACCAACGAATCATGTCAGAATAAAATCCACAATCATAACATATAATTAGATTCACATATGTCATATATATAACAATCAAACCCGAATAGTACACTCCGTGACTCGATCCAGATTCCAAGGGTTTCATCGATGCCTCAGCATCCTCGAGGTCCAAATCTTGCACACTCAGGAGAACCGAGTCAATAACACCTATCTAAGTCAATACAACAAAATAACATATAAACACTTCCATAATGCATCATAATCATAATCAACGACCAATTGTATAATAATCCGGATCACTTGCAAGCAAGTTTCCTTAAAAAATAAGTTCGCTCAGTGCGCGCAAGAGCGGGATGTTACATACACCCCCTCTTGGTATAAACTTCATCCCTAAGTTTCACAGCATATAAGTGCAGAAATCATGTGTATCACATTATCCTAAGTCTCTATCCAACAAAAATGGAAGATTCTAGCGCATATCATATGCGTCCTCCGAGGTCGCCGAGTGCGGACTATAGTTGTCCCACTAGACCTTGACCTCATCTATGCTTCGACGTTGTAGTTGTCAAATGAGATGATTGAGGATGTGAATCGGCTTAGCCATGAGCACACCCTCATCTGACACCCACAAGGTGCTCAAGTCAAAACATGTGTAGGATCACTAATCATAATGTCTCAAACAGAGACATGAAAGACATCGTGCATACGCCTCAAGAATCAGGCAAGGCTAGTCATTAAGCCACGGGCCTCTCTTTTCCACAATCTTGTAGGATCTCACGAACCTAGGAGATATTTTAGCCCCTTTTCCAAATGTGATCGAACTCTTATGTGGTTTCAGCCGCAAAAATACTCGATCGCCACATTGTAATTATGGTTGACATGATGCACATCGACATAACTCTTCTATCGATCCTTCTCTTCCTTGATCCTTTGTCTTATAGTCTGCATTTAATATTCCATTTATTGGATCAATTTCGGTCCCACCATGACCCTATCCTCAATCCGATCCCAACTCAAAGGTGTCTGACACGATCGCTCATAAAGAAACCCGAAACGCGCCATATTAATGGTGCTTTGGTAGCTATTGTTATAAGCAAATTATGCCAATGGCAAGAATTCTTCACAACTCTTTTGTTGGTCCATTGCGTACATGTGCAACATGTCTTCCAATACTTAGTTTTTTCATTTGGTCTACCCGTATGTCTCAAGGTGATATGCAGTCATAACGTTAAGTTGGGTGCCCAAGGCCTCTTGGAAACTAGTCCAAAAATCGTCCAGTAAACACCGATCCTGGATCAAATATAATCCTCTTAGGTACGCCATGCAGACTCACAATATCACTAATGAAAAATATAGCTATGTTAGGTGCCTGATACATCATACAAACCAGAATAAAATGGGCACTCATCGCCAGAGTGTCCACTACTACGAAAATCGAGTCATGTCTCCTTGTTGTCAGTGGAAATCAACAATGAAATCCATCAAAATAACCTCCCATTTCGATTCCAAAATAGTGTGTGGTTGTAGTACTAATGGATGTCTATGTTCATCCCTTACCACCGACATTATAGACATCTAGCCACATAGTTGACTATGTCTGCATTCCTTCCTTTCTGGAAGAATAAGGGTTTAAGGTCCTCCCTGATCGTCGTGACTACTGGGTGAGCCATGTATACTTCTCTATGAGCCTCATTTAGGACCAAACTCCTCAACTCCTCGTTTAGTTGTACATAAATCCAATTTTTAAACCTCAATAGTCCATTGTCGTCAACATAAATCCTTCAAATCTTCGTACCATCATTGTGTTTTGTCCGATAAAATCCTTGACCTCTTTGTACCAGTCATCATTGCACTATAATGTTAGAATCCTTTTATGTAGATTCGTCTAAAGAGACAACATCAAAAATATGCGTGGTCTCTGACTCAATGCATCTGCCACTAGGTTCATTGTTCCTTTTATGTATGTAATCTTGAAGTCATACTGGCTAAGCAATTCCAACCAACGTCGTTGTCACAGATTCAGGTCGCTTTGCGTAAAGATGTGTTGTAGTCCACAGTGATTTGTTTTTAGTTCAAATTTTCATCCAACCAGGTAGTGTCTCCAAACCTTCAAGGCATAAACAATTTATAACAACTCCAAATCATGTGTCTCTTAGTTCTCCTCATGCCTTCTCAACTTCCTCGAAATGTAAGAAATCACCCGGTCGTATTGCATCAAGACTCCGCCTAATCCTTCCTTGGATGTGTTAGGGCATACAAAGAAGTCTGCGTCCATGTCAGGGACCTTTAGTATCAGTTTTTTTGTCAGTAGGTCCTTGAGCCTTCAAGATGCCTCCGTGCATTTCTCGATCCACACAAACTTCTTGTTCTTCTTCTCCAATTTTGTGATCAGATTTTCTATCTTCGAAAATCCCTCAATGAACCATCGATAATATCCTGTTAAACCCATGGAGCTACACATAAATGGGATATTTGTCGTCGCAGGCCATTCCATAATAGCCTCGACATTTGTTGGATCCATGACAATACCTTCACTGGAGATGGCATGCCCTAAGTTGTGAATCCTCAATTGATAAAATGAGCATTTGGGCAACTTCCAATACAATTTGTGCTCTTGCAGACACTGTAGTACCAAGTGCAAGTGCTCGCCATGCTCCTCTGTCGTCCGAGAGTAAATCAAAATATCATCAATGAATACTTGGACGAATTTGTCCAAGTACTCGCGGAACACCTCGTTCATCGAAGTCATAAATACCCTTGGGACGTTTGTCAGTCCAAACGGTAAAATAGTAAAATCGTAATGGAAAAACCTCGTCTTAAAGGCGGTCTTAGGGACACCATCCTCCTTGAACCGTAATTGCTAATACCCTGATCACAAATCGATCTTGGAAAACATTGTCACACCTTGCATTTGATCGAACAGATCATCAATCCTTGGCAACATATACTGATTCTTGATCGTTTCCTTGTTCAATTGACGGTAGTCAATGTAGAGTCTCCATGAACCATCCTTATTTCGTATGAAAATAACAGGAACACCCCATGGTGACACACTCAGATGTATAAGTCCCAGGTCTAGCAACTCCTTCAGTTGCATTCTTAACTCCTATAACTCTCGGGTTGACATATGATAAGCCATTATAGCTATTGGTTCAGTGCCCGATTTTAGGTCTATATTAAATTCCAATTCCCTCTCTGGCGACATCCCAGGTAACTCCTCTGGGAAGACATTCGCAAACTCTCTCACCACAGGAAGCTTCTCTAGAGCTTCTGCTACTCCCTTCTCGTTTAATAGAAGGATTATGTAAATCTTACATCCCTTGCGCCTACTCTTCCCTAACGCCAAGGAAGAGATAAACCTCAGGGAAACTCCCTGGTTTCGATCTGGAATCACGCATCTGTGTCCCTCATCATCGACCAAGCTCAACCATTTCATCTTACAGTTGAGTATGGCCTCATGCGATTCCAAGTAGTCCATACCAATCACGATGTCATAAGATTCTAAGATCGAACGTACAAGTTAGCCTTGGTGAAAAACTCTCCCAGGTTAAGGGTATAACCCATAACCTTTCCTCCAACCTTCTGTTTGGCTCCTGAAACCATATATACAAAGCTAAACTCATCATTTTCGACTACCTTAACCTTAATTCCTTTTAGCGCCACCCTAGAAATAAAAAACTTCGATAACACCAGGATCTATCAAAATACTAAGGGTCTCTTCAGTGAAGACATCTAATGTCTCGAGGACAATCGACTAGTTCTTTTCCTGGTGGTTACTCAGAGCTGCAAGAATTTGATGGGCCTTGCCCAAAACTCCCACGGTTGTGGGTCGGGTTGATCCAGAGTTCTGGTCCTCTTCACTGGGAAGTCATGGTGGTAATTTTCTCCCCACATTCCAACACATTTTCTTCGGTGAATTAATCCTGGTACCCAAAGTAGAAGGTGGATCCTAAACCTGAGGCCAACACGAACTTGTTGACCTTAATTTTCTTGGTAAAAAGGTGCGGAGCATACCAAAGCAGCTCCAAAAATGAGACTCATACTCGGGCACCGTACAGTCGCCCTGTCACAAGGCATTGAACTTGTTGAGATGACGCTCATGAATTCCTTAGAAAGATACCTCTCCTGGAACCATTCCTCGAATAGTTCCCATGACACATCTTCGATGATCACGTTCAAAATGAAAGGAACTTATTCCACCAAATAAGAGTGCTCCCCTTCAGTTGAAGACCATCACACAGATCTTCGTGTTGGAAGTATAGTCATGAAGTGCAGGAACCTTGTCATATTCTCCACCCATGCCTCGGTGGTTGCGCCATCCGGGCCACCCAACAACTCAGGATATTTGACCTTTTCGAGTTCGCGGTGAAAGCTAATGGTACTAGATGGGAACACTATGGACCCTCAATAGTACAAGAGTCCTAGCCTCAAATTAGTACAGATGGGGAATCAACCCCTCTGACACTCCCTAGAAGGGCCTTGTCAAACCATCATCCTTCCTTACAACATTTGAATCAAGCCCAAGTACTTGTTCTTCCCCTTAGGGTTAGACTTCAAGGGTGCAGGAACTCAAGGCATCACACCTCCTTCCATGACACCACACTGCGAACCTTTGTGGCATCCTCTAATTGAGATCATCGTCAGTACAGGTTAAAGTTTTTAATTAGAGCTAGGTTAATTCTCAAGGGTATATTGCAGTGGAAATCCTGGTGATCCATAGTCGCAGGTTTGAAACCCACTCTGATACCATATGTAACGTCCCCAACGTTACAACTCCAATTGAAGCGAAATTTTTTTTTTTTTTGTTAGGCAGTAAGGCAACGAAGACATAGTTAACCACACCACTTGACAATGACATCAAGCACATAGATCAGGGAATAGACAACAACAAATCTACATACTACCACATCGATCCACTAGGTGAAACCTGCGTAAATCAAAAAGAAGGAAACAAGTACCCGCCTAAAACACAACCCAACAATGCCTACAAGCTAAGGACAACAAACACCATCCTGACACAATGGCCTCGACGACCAATAACTAGAACCTCTATGACATGCAAAACCAAATGCAAGAAGGCCTTACCACCCAAGCACCAACGACAACTTAGAATGATCAACAACACCCACAACGGGAAGCATAGACTCTGACCAAGTTCTCCTTCACCTCTATCCAATAGGGCACACCATGATCCCCTCATCAAGAATCATTCCATCACCAGGCGATAGGCGGGACAGTAACCAAGGTGCATTGCAACACAACTATACCAAAACCCTAGAAAATTTCAATGCACTAGGAGACCGAATTATCTACCAACCACATGACGACTACCTCAATCACCCAATGACCAATTCACAAGACACAAGGGAAACGACGACTATCACCTTCACCCAACACATAAATTACTTGCGTAACAATTCTAAGGGAACCCTACATCGACTGGTACACATTAAATGGTCATTATCCACAATTGGTTCAAAGTGGATATTTTCTGAAACCAAGTCAGATAAGTACTTTCCTAAGGAGAATTTGCTATCCTTTGACTGAAATAGTTACAAAACATGCCCTTTAAAACAACCAAATAAATGTCCTTTAAAAAAATTAGAATAAAGGTATTTTCAAGCTGAGTTAAGCTATATTTAAACTGAGACAACATAAAAAAAAATTGCAATCGATGTAATGCATTCAATCGCTACCTATATAATCATTAATTTGATATTGTTGTAATTGTTGTGATTTTGTAATTATTGATAACAACACCTTAGTTAATGAAAATCGCTGACAACAAGGACAAACTGCTGCCAGAAAGGTTATTGTCAAGGGTTTACTGAAATATTGGGATACATCGTTGTGTATTCCATATTTTTGTTTACTAAGGATGTTACTAACTTAAGGAAGGATCACAGTCAATATCCATGATGTTGTCAACAAAAGAGATGATCTCTACGTTATCGCTACCGAAGCATTTACTAACGACATAATGGATTAACCATTATAATATAAATAACGATGTCCTTTATTCTAGGAAACAACCGAACATTGTCTAAAGGTAAAGTTTTCATGTAAAAAAAAGAATTTACCACTTGGCTATCCACAAGAATGCAGGTAAACAAAATTTATAAGGTAAAATCTCACCACAGGAGAATCGCTGACCCTTTTTGGTGGATGACTAACATTGGCATGCTATCTGACCTGATGACGTTATCCATCAAATTCACAGACCCAATAATCATGCTACTGGTCACTAATAAGCGCATTAGTTCCCAATGTGAGTGTAGTCCAGTTGGATTTTAACTCACTAAAAATGCTATTTAAATCTCAGTAAAAAAATTGCTATTAATAATAATAATATGATGAATTGATGCTAAATAAACACGCTAGGTAAGTGGGGGTAAAAGGGTGTTTAAGTTAAGTGTGAGTATGTGCATTTCAATTCTCCATCAGTACACATGTAATTCCATAGTCATCGCTTAGTAATTTCGCAGTATCAATACTAAGTTGGATGCAGACTCCTCAAATCAACACGCATGCGCTCAAATAACATCACAGTCAATGCACCGTAAAAGCGCAGTCTCTAAATTAAGTGGATGCAGACCTTTCCCAACCAAACACAGGAACACACATAGTAGTGCAGACCATGCACAGTAAAATTTGCAACCATCCACAATACAAAATCACCTCCATTGCGTAGCGATATCGCTGCCCTTTTCATTACATTTTACCAGTCAATGAAATAAAATTTGCATAGTAAAACGATATGTGGAATCCATCCTTATAGACACAGGTAAAACATAGAAGGAATGAAAAAATCTATACGCTTCACTCCTACACAAGTTTTCTATGTAAACAATTACCATTACATTTATACCATATGTCATGTATTGATTTACCATTAGCTGTGTAGAGAATTTACAAACTACCTTTTACATAAACACTAAATACATCTATAAAGAGAAATTATGACTCCAACGAGATTACATCGATTACATTCGTTGGGTACAAAGAAGTATTCAAGGTAAAGGTTTGTTGTTTTCAAAGGCATAAATTTACCGTCAATCAAGGTAAAATGTAGTAAACACATAATCAATGTTGTTATTCAAGTGGAAAACAAAGTCCAATATAAATATGTTGTTCAACATATCCACTTTAATATATTTGTAATTTATATGAAAAACATATTATAATTACGTTGTCCCATTCAATTTGTCGAGTTCTATTGCACTCAACAGGGTAATGAAAATCACAGTTCTATTCTTGAGTTTTTTAATAACAATCGCAATCCAAACAGAAAATGAAAACGCCTCAAAATTGCACTCAACAGGGTAATGATTGCAGTCAAAAATAGGTGAAGAACGTAGAGTATACCAAGTAATATCTCCATCCATTAAACCCCCCCCAAAAAACGAAGAGATCATTTCATCAAACGCAGAGGACATTTCATTAAAAAAAACAGATATCATTTCATCAACGCAAGGGTAATAAGCAGTTCATAGAAGGAAAGGGTAAACAATAGCAAAAGTACTCATTCACAAAAGCGTAAGGTAATCCATCAATGAGGAACAATCAATAGGGGTAGACAATTATGCCAACTATCCTTCGCTCATCATCCATGCACATAAAGGTAGGGCATTAGGATTTATAGGTCTATTAACACTGAAGTGACGAACGTCAATTCGGCTCCTGGTTGACTGCTCATGTGTGGACTGATGGGCTAGGGATGAGGGAGAATTAATAGTCAAAACTCTTCACAAAATCAATAAAACCAATAGGACAGTCACAACATTCAGGGATCGAATGCCAACAAAATCATGTCAAGCAGTGAGCTTAAGGTTATGGGGAATTTGAGTTCTCAATTAAAATTCTAATTCAAACACCTTATTTACACTGTTAAAAGTTCACAAATGAAAGAGTAAGGTAAATAATAATCTACCATGTAGAATACAAGCAAGCATACCATATCCCAAGGTGACAGCTCTGAGATGTTGGCTTGCGCGCTCCTGGCAGCTCCCTCTTGTCGACCAATGAGACTTCATCGGTACCTCCTAGCCAACACTAGGGGTACTCTTCTTCCCCCTTATCCCTTCAAGCCGCAAAGGTTACATGCACTCTAAACCAAAGAATAGCTAGTTCCCAGCTCATCTCACAAGGTCGAGCTACCACTCCTCATCGAGCTGGGTATCCCAACTCCGAGAAGATAAGCCAGTCAAGTCTAAAACAATTTAGTGTAACATTACCATGAAATAAGATATCCATCCTCCTCCTCCTCCCTCCTTTATGTTACAGGATAAACCCCCTCCATACAAGTGGATTTCCTCTTGGATACTAGAGCCCTATAACCAAGACAGAAAGGTGCAAATATTGAACACTGACATTCCTTATAATGAAGATAAACTAGTCAAGGAATAAGAAGGGAATGTAAATACCTTTATTAATGTTTGTCCATGCTCGATCCAGGTTGATCTAGATCTCCAAGTCTCTTAGAAGGTCCTACAATTGAAGGAACAACAACGAAAAAACATAATTCCTATTCCTACCATGATTAGCTTCGAAGTAGATCTATAAAAAAGAACAAATTCATGAAACATACACAAATTTGAAGGAAACGATCCAAGAACATATATATCTATTAATGAAAACAATGCAAAGTGCTTACAACCATAGATGTAGATGTAGTAGCTTCACCAAGCTCTCTTTGTCTAGACCCTTACTCAAATAATCCACAGTCAACATGAACATGCTTTACTAATTACCTCCCTTATGATATCATAAGTTTGATGCCTCTAAACTGCCATGTGATTTTCACTATGAGAAGGCCTCCTTATATAAGCTTGGAGAGGCCCAACCACCTTAGAGATTCTTGGGATAGGTTGAGGATCTTTATCCATCAATTGTGGACCCTCCCTAAGATCCAGCCTTGACCTGAGATTCGAATCCAACTAACTCCAGAGATGAGGGGGATTTTTCCCCGATTTTCCTCAACAATAAAAGATTCCCTCAAACAACCTAGTTCTCCCTCAGAATGGGACATAGAGTGTTTCAAAACTCCCCCAAATAAGGGTAGGGAGCGTTGGCACTCCCTGACAGTGGGTAGGGGTGCGCTTCACAAAATATCCTTAAAAAGGCCCAACGCTCCCCCAAAAGGGTGCACAGAGCGCTGGAACGCTCCCCCAAAGAAGGGTAGGGAGCACTAGCAAAATCTCACAGTGGGTATGGGAGCACTGGCCCTCAAAAATGACTTTTGAGTGGTTCTTTCCATGGAAAAATATTTGTACTCTTCATCAGATGATTTCTCCTTCTTAAACTAGTCTTTGAGGGTATCTAAAGTGTCCTTATGATGTCGTTAGAGACACAACATAAGCGATATGGAAGTATGATTTTTTCAACACTTGTGACACTTGCAATCAATATGTGACATTTGTAATGATGATAATAGGTCATCATTGAAATGAGTAAGTTTGATGTGTAACAGATTGGCCCCCAAAGTTCGAAGTTAGAATATGTGATGACCGAAGTACTTTATAGAATTTTTCAAGCAAGGGTATGGAAGTGGAGAACCTGGTAGAGGATGAACACAACCATCAAACAAATATTATGAAAATTTTCAAACCCAAGGCAGGCATACCTATGCTTAGGTGATAAAGACTTGTAAGGTATGGCCTCCATAAGATACACTGCGGATCCATAATTATATTAACAAAGAGTATAGACACCAAATATACAATGTAGATCTATAATTCCATGACATGAGTTGATTATAGCCATGAAAAATACACAGTGGATCTACGAGACGACAAGACATAGCCACGGACCAATACAAAGCGGATCTATGTGACAGTATATGTGTCAATATTCAAGAGAAACTTTGTCGCAACTTGGGCAAAGTACATATAAGAGTGATCACTCAACCCAGGGTCTCCTTACTAATCCTGGTGCAGTACGAGTCTAACCATGTGAATAGATGTCCTAATGTCGAGCATGGAAGAAGCCACTGGATTACCGGTCAAAGAGGTAAACCATTAACAAGTGCGAGGGAAATCACCATTGATGTCAATGATTCCATAGATATTTGACTTCAGATCATTTATTCACATTCACTAGAATGTAATAGGGTACCAATCCCCCTACGAAAAAGTGGATTTCCTCTTGGATACTAGACCCCTATAAACAATACAGAAAGGTAATAATGTGGACACTGACATTCCTTTTCATGAAGCTATACTATTCAAGGAAGAAGAAGAAAGAAAGGTAAATACCTTTACCAACGTTTGTCCTTGCTCGATCCAGGCTGATCTTGATCTCCAAGTTCTTTAGAAGGTCCTGCAATACAATGAGCAACAACAACAAAACATACTTCCTACTCTACCATGATTAGCTTCATAATAGATCTATCAAAAGAAACAACTTCATGAAAAATACACAAACTTAAAGGAAACATTCCAAGCACATATTTATATCAATGAAATCAAAGCAAAGTGCTTACAACCATAGAGGTAGATGTAGCAGCTTCACCAAGCTCTCTTTGTCCAGACCCTTGCTCAAAAGTTCCATGATCAGAATGATTGTAACTTTCACTGATAAATATCCTTTATGAGATCATAAGTTTGATGCCTCTAAACTGCCATGTCCTTTTCACCATGAGAATGCCTCCTTATATATTCTTGGAGAGGCCCAACCACCTTAGATATTCTTGGGATAGGTTGAGGATCGTTCTCCATCAATTATGGATCCTCCCTAAGATCCAGCCTTGACCTCAGATTTGAATCTATCTAACTCCAGAGATGAGGGGGATTTTTCCCTGATTTTCCTCGACAGTCAAATATTCCCTCAGAATGGGGCACAAACTGTTGCAATGCTCCCCCAAATAAGGGTAGGGAGGACTGGGACTCCCTGACAGTGGGTAGGGGAGAGCTGCATAAAAAAACCCTGAAAAGCCCAACGCTCCCTGAGAAGGGTGCACAGAGTGTTCGAACGCCCCCCCAAAGAGGGGTAGGGAGCACTGACACTCCCTGATAGTGGGTAGGGGAGCATTGGCCTTCAAAATTGTTTTTTAAGTGGTTTTATTCATGGAAAATTCTTTGTAATATTCATCATATGATTTCTCCTTCTTAAAGAAGTCTTTGAGGGTGTCTCAAGTGTCCTTGTGATGTCGTTATATACATGACATGAGAGAGATGGAAGTATGATGTTTGCAAAACCTGTGACACTTGCGACACTTGAAATGATGACAATAGGTCATTATTGAAGTGAGTGATTTTGATGTGTAATAGATTGCCCCCCAAAGTGTGAAGTTAGAAGATGGAAACTGATGATTGAAGGACTTTGTAGGGTATGGATGCAGAGAACCTGGTAGAAGCTACACAAAACCATCAAAAAAATATTATGACATGTTTCAAAACCAAGGCAGGCATACCTATTCTTGGGTGATAAAGACATGCAAGGTATGGCCACCATAAGATACACTCTGGATCCATAATTGTATTAACAAAAAGTTATAGCCATCAAAGATACAATGTGGATCTATACTCCCATGACATGAACTGATCGTAGTCACGAAAAATACAAAGTGGATATACGAGATGACAATACATAGCCACAAACCAATACAATGTGGATCTATGTAATAATATATGTGTCAATATTCAAAAGAAACTTCGTCGCAACCTGGGAAAAGTATATATCAGAGTGATCACTCAACCCAGGGTCTTCTTACCGATCTTGTTTTGGTACAATTCTAACCATGTGAGTAGATGTTCTGATGTCGATCATGGTAGAAACCACTTGATTACCAGTCGATGAGGTAAACCATTAAGAAGTGCGAGGGAAATCACCATTGATGTCAATGATTCCCAAGGTACCCTAGTACATTCGAGTGAATGTGAAAAAATGATCTGAATTCGAACATCCGTGGAATCATCCGATCAGATTTCAATGATGTAAACCCACTGTCAAAAGTGAGGAGGCCTTCCATTGAGCCATGAAAGTCCCAAGGTACTAACTAGTTTCTAAGTCTAGTTCCCAGATAATGTGCTAAAGTCGACAGGAACAAACTCACCGAAGGAGGGCCTTTATGTATGCCCCATCAACGAAATGAAACAAACACAGAGATTTAAATTTGTGGATCAAATGAACATGTATTGACATGGGTATTGAAACAAGATATTTGTGGTGGTTGACTCTCGAGGCAGATACTTCCCTTGAACATTGAGGCACAACACAAGAAACATGACATGGACCAAAACATGATGATGTAGTGGATACTGTGACTTTCGTTGTGTGACCCAAAGGAGTAAAGAAACTCAGAGGATTGGTTCAGTGAAAAGGTTCAGTGGATTAAAATGTATGGAAAGACAAACTGTCGTGTCCAAGGGTGCCCGTAAGAGTGACCTCTAATGTTCCCAAAACCTGCTTGGCTTGCTTCCTTCAATGTTTTCCCCCATCCAGATAGACGAGTACCTATTTTTAATTTAATGAGATCAAGGAGGGTAACACATGCTCAATCTAACTCACCTTTGGTAAATCCCTTTTTCTTTTTTTAACGAACTAGAAGAAGTAAGGGTTCAGTCCCATATGGGCCCTTCAATGTATGATTTTTTTAACGAGTCCAGAAAAGGTAAACTCAGTGATTTTTCATATTTAGATAGTCTGAAAAGAACTTAAAGATGACTCCAAGGTTGTCCTTTTTCATAATGTTAGTCTTGCGAGGACGGAAAAGAGATAAATTATCACTCTAAAGATGCCCTTTCAAACCTTTTAACGAGCGTGAAATGAAGCAAGATCACTACGCAATGTTTTCATGTTTAGAGAGTCTAAAAAAATATTAAAGGAGACTCTAGGGGGTTCCTTTTTCGTATAAACTTTACGAGTCTGAAAAAGTGATAAAAGTATAGTCGGTAACATTTTTATGTATTTACGAGCATGAGAAACAACAAAGACTAAGCTCGGTATTGGTTTCATTTTTACACAAGCTTGAAAAAAAATTAAATTATGCTTGTAAATTCCCAACTTAATTTCCAAAGGTAGGGATACCCATGGATGGTTGGCACTCTGCCCCTAGCCTGAAATATAGTGTCTTAACTCCATAATGATCATCAAATACTGGATACATGCCCCCGAAGCTTCAATTCATTCACCGACTTTGAGGTTTTCACCAATTTCTATACTAGATGGAGAAAAAGTATACGGGTGGATGAAATGAAGGTTCAAATACGAGACCTAACGA
This sequence comes from Picea glauca, assembly GCA_000966675.3. Classification (NCBI taxonomy): domain Eukaryota; kingdom Viridiplantae; phylum Streptophyta; class Pinopsida; order Pinales; family Pinaceae; genus Picea; species Picea glauca. The sequence goes on from JZKD02S0762018.1 coordinate 14,105, forward strand.
AAGGCTCGACTCGACATCTACAAGATATGGTCAAATAATCGACATGATAGGAGAGGTGACTGTTTCATTTTTTAACGAGCTTGTCACAAGAAAATAACTATGCTCAAGGCTATGGGTTGAGTCCCCGGATTTCTATTTCATTTTTTAACGAGCTTGCCACAGAAAAGTAAAACTTTGCTCATAGCTTCTGTTTCATTTTTTAACGAGATTTCCACAGAGAAGAGAAACCATTCTCGTTAACTCTTCTTGATCATGTCTTCCAAGAGGATAACTCTCTGGAAGGACACCATTTCAAGGGACAAAACTCGGTCATGGATCTTCACTGGATGGAAGAAGAATTGTTTGGAAGGAACACATGCCGAGGGCCGCGATAAAGGTAAGGAGATCAAGCTCCAATAGCCTCACCGAAGAGATCACCATGTCAACTACCGGATCCAAGTCATCTGAAGTTGAAATTATGGGAGATAACGCCACATAATTGACCTGTGGCAGGGGTGAGACTGATTGCATATAAGACCATTGAGGGAGGTCATTGGGTTGATGGTCAAGTTAGGGCCAATGAATGAAAGTTGATCAATAGTCACCATTCTTCCATAGTGAGGTAAATATATCACACGAAGGAGAGTGGACACAATAGCTTTCATGGCATAGACATAATCTCGCCCAAGGAGTAAATCGAAATCCAAGGGG
>JZKD02S0762040.1:0-14794 GCA_000966675.3 Picea glauca
TTGGAGTACAATGTTAGTAAGTATCTTGCGGATTGGCAATATATCGAGTTTTCTCTCGAAGATGGACTGATCATCTCTGATTACTGCAGAAGTATTACAATACATGCTAGTAACCTGCGGCCACTTTTGAACAGCTGTCCAGTTCTCAGTACTCATGCTTCTGACAATGTACTACTGTCTGCAGATGTGTACTGGGCTTCTTAAGCAGCGGTTGCAAGCTGTACCATGTTGTCATTGGGATCAAAACAGGTGGGCGGAGGAAAAACAGGTGGACAAGGACCATTGGGTTTCCAAAACAAGTGGTGTTGGTTGACAAGTTTTGGATGCCAAAACTTTTTGAGAGGTGTTGCTCCCTAAAGAAATGCCTTCGTCGTAATTATTATAAAACCCAATGCTGTTAATAAACATATATGAGTAATGAGTAATGAATCATGATAAAATCCAGTGCCTCATACGATGTGGTGGCTCATCCTTTTGAATGTCAGTATTCAACAATTAGAAGCTAAGTTGCATGATACCGGGAAACGGAAACACATATCTGAAAAGGAAATGCGATCCCTCGAAATCTAGGAAATGGGGAAATGTGCTATTTCAGAAAATAACATAACTTTGAAAGAAAGCATTTGACACACACACACACACATATATATATATAGCTATTTCAGAAAATGACATTGAAACTTTGAAAGAAAGCATTTAACATTATGATATATATATATATATATATATGCTATTTCAGAAAATTATATTGAAACTTTGAAAGAAAGCATGTAACATTATGATTTAGAATACAGATTCATGAATAAATGAGCTAGAACATTTAAATGAGAAACATAAAAGAGATTGGATCAGTGATACATAATGCAAGCAATAATATCCAAAAACAGCCTTTATTATTTATAAATGAGGCTATAAACACAAAATTAGCCTTTATATATGGGCCTTGAGGCTACAATGCTACATGTATGAACTATGAACCGTGAACATAGAAATAAAACATGAACTAAGCTAGTAAAGCCTAATAGTCATCATCCTCATCATCATATTCATCATGGAAACTAGAACAAGGTGCATGTTCAACAGTGGAATGTGAATTGGTAGTGTTACCCCCCCAACCTAGGGGTAACTAAGGAGATGATTGTTAAATTTACCCTAGATCAGCTAAGTAAACAGATCAGATCTAAATACTTCGCTGAAATAATTAACTCTTGCATGCAGCAGAAAAAAATGAGAAAAAAAATCACACACAACACAATAATTATTCTGCTTTTTCAAATCAGTTCTTCATCAAATAACATCAGAACTTACAAGAGCTCCCTTCACTGGGAAAATGGCTTTGAGAAATTAAAACCACAAACCAAATCTGCAAACCTGAGCCACATGGTGCCTTGATTTGCGTGCTGCCAATCATTGAGGCTGTCCGTACAAATCTGTTCCTGTTGCAATAAATGCAGCTGCCTCCAAAGACATGTTGCATCAAAATTCCTGCTGCCTTGAAATCCGCGTTCCTCGAAAGACGCGATGACTTGAAATCCATACTACCTTGAAATCTGTGCTATCTCAAAAGACGTACTGCCTCGATTTCCGTGCTGCCTTGGGATGCATACAACTTGTATTGCTTTCTCGCCAAGCTGAAAAATCAATTCTGATTTTTCTCCTTCACCTCACATGACTTGCGAAATGAAAATTGATTGTCTTTTCCTTTACCCTCTCTGTCTTTTGTCTTGAGCGATTTACCTAATCTCAACAGTCAAGATTAGATCGTGAGATCAATGAATCTCTTCTAATTAAATCATTAAGTGACTTTAACTTAGTCACTTTATTAATTAAAAGTCACTTTATAAAAGTATAGGACACATTTAATGACGATTTCCACAAGTAGACACCCTTACGAAAATACCTGTCCGAGCTACAAACACTAACATTCCCTTTTAGCGAGGAAGGTATTCTCCACCAGTGCAAGCTTGTCTCTAAAGAGGACTAACTTGCCCTTGACCAAGGGCTCGGTGAAAATGTCTACCAACTGCTCCTCTGTAGGAATATATTGGAATTGAACTGCTCCCTTCTGCACCCTGTCTCTGATGGTATCTGATCTGAATGTGCTTTGACCTGTCATGAAACACTGGATTCTCTGAGAGTTTGATACAACTCTAGTTATCATAGTGGATCATAGTTGACTCAAGCTCCTGACCAAACAATTCTGTGAGTAGCTTGCGAAGTCAGATGGCTTCACAACTAGCTATACTAGCTTCCATGTACTCTGCCTCTGCTGAATTCAGTGCTACTGAAGTCTGCCTCCTGCTGAACCAGGAAATAACTGTTGACCCCAAACTGAAGCAACACTCAGAAGTGCTCTTCCGATCTTAATCACTGCCTGCCCAATTTGAATCAGAGAACCTTTGCAACCTCACACCATCTCCACCAAGGTACTACAATCCATAACCTATTGTGCCCTGCAAGTATTTGAGCATGTGCTTTGCTGCCACCTAGTGAACCTCCCTCAGCTCCACCATGAATTGGCTCAATGTGTTAACAACATAGCAGATGTTTGGTCGAGTGTTGACCAAATACACTAATGAGCCAATCTGCTTGTATTGTCTGGAATTTGCGAACTTTGAAACTGAAGAATCAATCTTCTTCAGGTTGGTCAGCGTCAGAGTGGCCATCGGTCTGTTATCTTGCATCCTGAATCTCTTTAGAATCTCCAAAGTATACTTCCCCTGTTCGAGGAAGATCTCGCCCGATCGCTGCCAAACCTAAAGTCCCACAAAATAATGCATCGATCGATGCCCTTCATCTCAAATTCTGACGCTAGATCTAACTTGCAACTTGCAATCAGACTCTCTGCACCTGTCAGAATAAGATCATCCACATACAACACCAAGATGAGGACCTCAGATCCAACCAACAAGAAGTATAGGTTGGGATTTGCCTCACTCTTGGTGAAGCCCATGCCCTGCTGATAACTGTCGATCCTGGAGTACCAGCCCCTGTGTGCCTGTTTGAGTCCATACAGGGCTTTCTTAAGCCTGCATACACGTGTCTCCCTATCATGGACCTCAAACCCCTGCGACTGCTCAATGTAGACCTCTTCCTCAATGATGTCATTGAGGAAGGCAGTGTTCACATCCATTTGATGAATGCTCCAACCTATCTCAGAAGCTACGGAGATAACTGCTCGAATAGAGGAGTATCTGGCTACAGGAGCAAAAGTCTCCTTGCAGTCTACTCCCTCTCTCTAAGAAAACCCACGAGCCACAAATCTGGCCTTGTACTTCTCTATATTGCCACTTGCTGCATGATTTACCTTGTAAAGCCACCTAGAAGTCACAATTGACTTTCCCTCTGATCTTGACACAATCTCCCAGACATCATTCCTCATGATGGAGTTGTGTTCCTCCACCATGGCATCTCTCCATACTCGCTGGTTGGCTACTTCCTCAAAGCTGGAGGGCTCTGATTCTATGATGCTGGTCATCAAAGCCATATACTGTAGAAATTTCCGTGGAGGTCTGCTCTCCTTGAATGTGGACCTGGGAGGCTCAACATGCTATAGAGCATCCCGCAAGGTCTGCTCCAACCATCCGGGCCTCCTAACTGAACTCGAAGGGGCTGACTGCTCCTCCACTTCCACTGGAGTTTGGCTCCCTGCACTCGAAATCTCCGCTCTCAACTCATCCTTTGGGACCACATCCTGTGGCCCCTCTGCAACTGTTGGTAGGTCCTAAGATTTCCTAGATGCCAAGTTCTCCTTGAACTTGACATCTCGGCTGACCATTGTCTGTGCTGATCTGGCAAGAATACTCTGTAGGCCTTCGAATCCTCACTGTACCCCACCAAAATGCCCCTCTCCCCTGAGGGCTACAACTTTGTCCTCTTCTCCACAGGAATGTGGATGTAGACTGGACAACCAAAAATCTTGAGATTTTCAATCTCAGGTTTGTTGCCTATGAATGCCTCCTCTATTATTTTACCATCCATTATTTGGTGTGGGCTCCTGTTCTGCAAATGCACAATTGTATTGCAGGCCTCTACCCACAGAAACATAGGAAAACTTTGGTCATGCGTCATGGCCTTCATCGCACTGATGATAAACCTGTTCTTCCTCTTCGCAACCCCATTTTGCTACGGGTTGTAGGCCATTGTCTTCTCGCTCTTGATCCCTGCCTCCTTGCATAAATCATTGAACTCTTTAGAGTTCTTTAGAGGTGAACTCACCCCAGTTATTTGTCCTCAAAACCTTGATCTTCGTTCCTGTCATGTTCTCAAGCTAAGCTTTGAAGGCTCGGATGTGACTGAAGACTTTGTCCTTGGTCTTCATGAAGTAGATCCAGGTCTTCCTAGAGAAGTCATCAATGAAGGTCACATAGTAAGATGTGATTTTCACTGAAGCTACTGACATAGGCCGTCCAATGTTTGAATGGATCAGATCCAAGATGCCCTTGGATCGAGTCTCGCTACTAGGAAACGCTGCCTTAACATTCTTTCCAAGTGTGCACACACCCTGCTGGTCTAGATTGAATTCTGGAAGCCTAGTGACCATCTTCCTTAGTAATGGTAGAGCTCTGTGATGGAGATGACCCATCCTCTTGTGCCACAGATCACACATGCTCTCATTGGTGTGCAACAATGCCCGTGTAGGATGGTCCTCAAGTCTGTAAAGGTTCCCATCCTGGACTCCAATCCTCACAACAATGTCTGGAGTCTGGACTTGCTCCCTTTGGGCAAATGAACACTTGCCCCCTCTGGAAGTTAACCTCATAACCTTTGTCCTTCATGATTGAGATGGACAACAGGTTCTTCAGGCCAGGCACATAGAGTACCTCCTATGCATCGAAGGATCCCCCTAACTCCAACTGACACTTCACCGTCCCCTGACCCCTGATTGCATACTTGGCCTCATTTCCAAGCTCTACGTGGAGATCTGAGTCATCGTTTGAAAAGATGCTGAATAACTCTCTAGCCTCTGTCATGTGGCATGAGGTGTCACTGCCCAAGTACCGAGCACTCTTGGTAGTAGTGCTAGTGGAAAGACAAGACACGAATGCACAATCATTCTCAAACTTGGATGCAAGTTTGTTCAATTGTGTCTCCGCTGTAGTTGCAACTGTTTGCGACTTCCCATTGCCTTTCTTCCTCTATGGACACTCAGAAGCGAAATGACCATTCTTATGGCAGATATAGCATTTGATCTTGCTCATATCTCTCTTCTGCCCAGATTGATGTCCCTCCCCCTATCTGTCAATCTTCTTGACAACTTTTCCTTTGCCTTTCTTTGTCTTGCAAACAAGGGATAAGTTGTCATCTGTTGCACCTCCTCCCTGCTTGCCAGATCTGGACTCTCTACGAGTCTCTTCCTGAATGCAGTCATCCCAAAGTCTCTCCCAATTGGGAAGTTTCTCTCTGGCACAGATGCCCATGATGAATGGTTCCCAAGCCTAAACCCATTCAGAGCAACATTTACTAACTCTGCATCTAGGACTGTCTCTCCTACAACTGCAAGTTGGTCACAGATTTGTGTGATCCTCATTAGATAGCTGGTTACATTGTCCGAGGTAGACATTTTGCATTCTTTGAGTTTGGTTTTGAGGATCATCTTTCGACTCATATTGCCACTTTGAAAGAGTGACATAAGGGCATCAAACATCTCCTTAGATTTGGTTTTTCTTGCAACATGCAGGATCAAATGATCCTTGATGGCTTCAAGGATCACCCTCTGTGTTTTTACATCCTTCTTATCCCATGCCGTCTGCATTGCAGGATCTACCATTGTTGGCGTACCCCCTACGGTTTGCGTTGGAGTTGGAGGAGGGTTGGTCATGACTTCCTACAAGTCTTGTTCCTTCAATATCACTGAGACTCTTGCTTTCCAAGGCAAGAATTGGAAACCCCGGTCCCCCTCTAGTCGATCCTCAACCTTCACATTGGTTACTGACATGGTTGATCTGCACTGAGTACAATAGTTTTGCTTTGTCCTTTAACCTGTTGAAGAGATCTGCACTGAATACAATAGATCTGCTTTTCTCTCAGAGCAAGAGATCTGATACCATGTTAAATTTACTCTAGATCAACTAACTAAGTAAACAGATCAGATCTAAATACTTTGATGAAATAATTAACTCTTGCATGCAGCGGATAAAAAATGAGAAAAACAATCACAGATATACACTAAGGTTTCTGCTCTTCCAAATCAATTCTTCATCAAATAACATCAAAACTTACGAGAGCTCACTTCACTGGGAAAATGGCTCTGAGAAATTAAAACTACAAACCAAACCTGCAAACCTGAACCACAATGCTACCCCGATTTGCACGCTTCCAATCACGGACGCTGCACGTACAGATCTGTATGGATATGTACCTGTTGCAATAAATGTAGTTGCCTTGAAAGATGTGCTACCTCAAAATCCGTGTTGCCTCAAAAGACGTGCTGCCTCGAAATCTGCATTTCCTCAAAATTTGTGTTGCCTCAAAAGACACACTGCCTCAATTCTCGTGTTGCATCAAAAGACACGCTGCTTTGATTTTCGTGTTGCCTTGGGATGTGTGCAACCTGTTTAGCTTTCTCGCCAACTTGAAAAATCAATTCTAATTTTTCTCCTTCATCTCACATGACTCACGGAATAAAAATTGATTGTGTCTTTTCCTTTACCCTCTCTGTCTTTTGTCTTGAGTGATTTACCTAATCTCAACGGTCAAGATTAGATCGTGAGATCAATGACTCTCTTTTAATTAAATCATTAAGTGACTTTAACTTAGTTATTTTATAAAAAGACATTCACTTTATTAATAAATTAATAAAGTGAATTCTAGGAAAAGTATAGGATACATTTAATGACGATTTCCGTAAGTAGACACCCTTACGGAAATACCTGTCTCAGCTATAAACACTAACAATGATGTCTTGAGGCTCACAGGTAGAAAACATGGAGTGCCAAGAGTTGGATGGACAACACAACCAACATAGCCCCTCTTTTTCACCACGCTTCACCATCATCATCAGCAACAGAGCAACGTCCACCACACTAGCTTGGTCCATAGAGGGCGACAAGTCTTGCTTCATGAGGTAACTAGTCAAGTCTCATGGTGGGTATCGTTTTAATATTTGGGGCATTCAGATAAGTTTCAAAGGGTCCTTTCTGTTTATGAAACGTTTGCTCGGAAGTTATGCTTTTTACCATTTTTACCTTGGTGGTTAACCCGGCGTTTCTAGTAAGTTTTCCACCCCCGGGGAAAGGGGTGCTACTGGGGGTTCTTCTCGATGGGCTATCGTGCCATTCCCGATCATCTTTTATCACTTTCCCCTCCGTATCCTTATCTTTGGGGTCTTTGGGTTACATGTACTCCAAAAAGGGGCTTTGTACCTCATTCTCTTATGGGAAGAGTGGTTGAAGGCCCAGAGGTTGTTGCAACTAGCGTCGATAAATAAACAAAAAGAAAGAGCAACCACGATCAAAATGCAGTGGCAGGTATACAAAGGACACAAAAGCAATAGTCCCAAACTTGAGCTCTATCTTTCCAGGCGCCTGCCCTAAATCTTGAGTGAGAATGAATGCCTCACCTTTTTGAAAAGGACTTATAAGTATCTCGCTTGAAAGGAAACACATTTAATGCATAAAATAAAGAAACCTTGTAAAGGGGACTTGCAAATTATCTAAAGAAAATAAAGAAAAAAGACAATTATAGGGGTTGTAAAAAGGTTGCGCCCCAAACAAAAGGTAACTCAAGGATGCAGCGCGCCCTCCATAAAGGCGCCCATGGAAATGAGACCATATGAGACCCTTGCATGTTAATGACCCCATGCCCAGACGTTTCTCCCCCATCCACCTCACTTTCATTACATGGCCTAGATAGGGTTCACCAATGAAACACTCATCTACTTGGGAAATTGGCCTACCCAATAGGACTCTTCGATAACCCTCCCCTATCTAAATTTGGTAAATTGCATAAAGTTTGAGCATGTGTTTAATTTGAAAGGGGGGATCCAATGTGCTTGTTTGGGTGGCTCTTGTATTAAGATTGATTTACTTAGCATGATTCATATGACTTGTGGACCCTTTGAGGGCATACCTTGTTTGTCTTTGCATGATCTTGCTCGGTGACATCTTTCATGGAGGTACTAAGTCACTTGGACCTTCATATTGGCATAAAAGCCCATAGGTTGGATGTTGAGCCCCGCAAAAGGGAGGATAGAGATGATGAGCGTTGCACCTTTAGAGGGCTTCATGCCTCATGAGGGAGGCTTGGGAAGATGAACCACACATGACGTCACCCTTTTATGCTAGAGCGTTGCACTTTTGGAGCATGACGTCAAGCTTAAAGAGCTTGATTTGACATGGGTTTTGCACTTGGTGGAGTTGTCAGATATTTACCCCACCATTTTGTGGACTAGTGGGATGATGTGGCACCATGGGGAGATGATGCCCTAGCCTTGGGAGAAAACGTTGAGGACTTAATTCACTTTACCCCACCATTTTGTGGACTAGTGGGATGATTTGGCACCATGGGGAGATGACGTCCTAGCCTTGGGAGAAAATGTTGAGGACTTAATTCACTTTATTTTGTGATTTTTGGTCATTATTTAGCATATGTGGACAAAAGTCAAATAGATTTGGTTAAAGTCAATGTAAGAACATAATGTTTGACCTAAAATTAAGGATTTGGTTATAAATTGGACCAAACTAAGACTTGGGTTTCCTTTATAAATAAGAGGCAAGTCTTCTTTCATTTTTCATAATTCATAACTTGAGACTTATCTCTCTCTCTCTCAAAAGATTTCAGCCCCCTTTTTCTTGTGCAATGGATTGGTGTGATTTGTCTATTGGGGATTCTTGCTCATGCACTCTTTCTAGGAGGTGATTTGCTCTCTTTGGAGGATTGGTTTGTGATCTAGGCTTGCTCTTGGTGAATGATCTTTACGGGTTTGCTTTGGTTTGAGGGTAAATTTCTGCAATTTGCTTTGATTATATTGCTTGGAGTAACCCTAGGAGGGTTAGGAGTGTCTATTCCCTCCTTCAAGCTAATTTTCTAGTTGAAGAGAAGTCATTCAAGGGTGGGTTCAAGGGTTAGGAGGGTCTATCCCCTTGAAAACATTCTTGGCTAGGGTTTTAAAGCTAGGGGTTAGGATGGTCTATCGCCCTAGGGTTTAAAGACTAGTTTCCCATTAATTTGTTGAGCTAGGTGACTGGGAAGAGGTGACGGCTTGGGCTCATAAGGGTTTGGATTCAAGGTTCAAGTCTCTTTCCCTTTGCCATCCTAACTTGTTATTGTTGTGACTCTTGGGCAAGATTGCAAGTTTGATTCTTATCAATAATAATCAATTTCCGGCTGGCCTTTCTCGAATCTCAGCAATATGTCCTATCTGAAAGTACAGATCGACTCTGGGTCAGCAATTGGAATATGCTGGTTGAAGAAACAAATGCAAGTTGTTGGGGGTGGCCGTCCATAGGAGCTTCAACCAAGCTTTTGGAGAAGTGAAGACTGCCAAATAATCACAATAGGTATTAGTGATTACGGTTTATTTTGTTTCCCTTTTCAAGGCCAATAAACAGTGAACCTGATAACTTATGAACCATTTAAACCTGCTCAACGAGAATATTGTTTAATCACTTGGAGTTACCAGTGGCAGCTTTGTACTGCTTTGAAATGTTTTTTCTTTTTCAGTTTCATGCACATTGATTCTTGTTCCTTTTTTTATGATATCCGTGTTCCTCTTGTTGTGGTTCTATCATATTTTCTATTTATCTTATATGGAACATCAACTTAAAATATTAATATTCACTTTCATCATGCTTCATATATATTTTTCCTTGAACACATCGTTACTGAAAAATTTAGGGAAGACATGTTCTAAGGTGTCTATCTATGTTGGTCAAAAGCATTCTAGGTCATTTTCTTTCCTCTTAGCATTCTTGCCTGCTGCATTTTGAATGGACTGTCTTTGATTGTTCAGTGCTAGATTGGTTCGCTCTGTCTATCTTTTCCTATATTTCCATGGAAATCTCTGAAGCCTGTTGAAAAGGCATTCTCAGTACATATTCTGCCACATACTGTTCGACATATTTGCTGTTGTATGTTTATCCCAAAAAAAGAGTCTTTTGCCATGAAGTATTCTTTGTTTGGTTGCTTGATATATGTTGTGTATCTGTCTTGTAGTTTTATTTTGGCTTGGGCTGTGTGCAACTATTTTTAGCTGTTCATTGATGAAGAATTCTCGGAGTTCAAATTGATGTAGGGTATGCATTTTTCAGCAAATGGTTAGCGTAATTTCAATGTCTGTTCTCTTTGATCTGGGATCCATGTTGTATTTTTGTCAGATAGGCAGAGAGCATACTTGGGACATGATATATTTCTTTTTAATCAAAAGATAATTTCAATTTCAGGCCGAGTGGTTGATCAAGAACTTTAGCTTCAAATGGCCATTTTCAAGAGTGGTCTGAAGGTTTCCAGGAATAGCAGCCACTCTCAAACCCAGTCAAGTTCATCCACTGATGATGAGCTTCGGATCCGTCCATATCAAGAGGATTCTGGGGCAGAATCTGACACTACAGATGATTCAGACATTGCAGAAGTTGGGGCCGAGTTATGTATGGTTGGAGATCAGACATGTTCAGTTCCCTATGAACTCTTTGACTTACCAGACTTGAAGCATATTTTGTCTTTGGACACATGGAATTCTTGTTTGACAGAGGAGGATAGGTACAATCTTACAGCATACCTTCCTGACATGGACCAGCAAACATTCAACCTAACTCTTAAGCAACTGCTTGGAGGAGAAACATTGAATTTTATCAGTCCTATGGCCGAGCTCTTTGATAGACTGAAAGGTGGGTTATGCCCCCCTAAAGTGTCTCGTTACATGGAAGGATCGTTGTATTTGCAGAGGAAGTTGCATTATCATTCGTTGAAGAATTATCACAATAATATGGTGAATAACTTCATGGAGATGCAGAAGATCTGGAATAGTTGTCCTCCAGGGGCAGGTGTGGAAGAAAGGCTTAGAATTTGGTACTCTGGTAAAAATCGGAAGAATTTTTTACAAACTGAACGTCAGGATCTCCTTCCATATTCGAAGCATCGATTGGAATCCTCAAGAACGGGTAAGGCTCGGAGACCGCCCTCACAGCCAAGCAAAAAGGCTACACCCTTTAAATGTCAAGGTGTGACTGATATCGTCTACCCTCCTTATCCGGAAAAGAATCTAACTACTGCAAAAGTTGATGCTAAAGGTGTTCTGAAATTAAAGGCACCCACTAAGGGTCCTTTACCATCTGAAATCAGCATTGGAAAGCTGGAATCCAAGGAAATTTTGAAAATAGAAAAGCGAACTCCAAAGGGAGTTTTGAAACAGTTTCCAAAGGGTGTTTTAAGGCATGAACAACCCCAAATGAAGCAAGAAAATTTTCCTTTGAAGGAAATTCAAGGCCATGAAACAAAATCTAGACCGTCACTTTACCCTCAAACTCTGGGTGGATGGGAAGGGGACAGTTTTATTGGAGAAGCTTCACTTGGCCTACCTAAAAGCAAAGACAGGAGGAAAAAACACATTTCTGAAACACCAGACAGTGCAAGGGTGCAACAAGGATTCGAATACCCCTACAGTAATGCCCCAGGGAAAATTATTTCAGCATATGACAAGAAGATGAAAAAAGCAAAAGGCCAACCAATACTTAACAACATGGGTGTGCACATGCATCCATGGCTTGGGCAAGATGGTCGAAATTTTGAGGAGGATGACGATCTTGTAGCAGAAAAGAGGTATCTAAAAGATTTGCCCACTAGTCGGAGATTTGTACAAGATGGGGGCATGTTTTCTGAAGATGCTTCATACACACCGCAACAATGGAGGCACTTTGATAAACAAAACAGAGAGTATCAAAGGAGCTCAATTGAGCATTATGCAGATGGAGGAGATTGGCAGATTCAAAATTTTCATCAACCTTTGTCATATGACCGACAAATAAATCACAAGAGAGAGCTGGATCTTGAAGGGTCAGGAAAAGTTCGTGGAGAGCAAAATAATATTCAGAAAAACTTTGAACGATCTAAAAAGAAGCGCAAAGAGGTGAAGCAATCATTAGAAGATTCATTCAGACACCGCAGTGAGCAAAAGACTGTCACGGAAGAGCATGGGGAAAAGCAGGACTTTCTAGAAGAGCGGTTAAATTTCATAGCGAACAGAAGACATCCACTAGATGCTAGTGGTTTCTCAGATGATACAAAGTGGTCCGATCAAGGAAAAATTTTGAATGGACAAAAACGATGGAAGCAGAGTCAAATTGGTGATGCTTCTCTTGATATAGATAGAAGTTTTGAAGAGCCAATGGCTTTCGAAAGCCTCCAAAACACAAAAAGGAATAAAAAGAAGAAGGACCATGAAAAAAGTGAAGCAGCGGAGTTTTTCCCATCCCAGCCAATAAGAACTGAATATGATACCAAAGTGCTTGATGGATCTGATAAGCAGAAGACAATGAAGATTAAGATTAAGAAACCGTCTGCCAAGATTCCAGATAGCTTGACAGAGTTAAATGGACCCCAAGATTTTACCCAGTCTAGTTAGCATTGCAGATGACAAGTTTGTTTGAAACAAGAATGGAGAAATTACAGGATGCGAAGAAGTGTTGTCTGCCCAGCCACCTCCTACAAATGCTGCCCTGACAAATCAGGACTTGCTAGGTTTTATCAGGGTGCTAGCAGAAAAGAAGATTTTTTGGGCACTTGTTTGAGCTGATTTCCTTTAATCAGATACTAGATAACAAGTGTTATGGGTGACGACCCAGTTGTCTACATAATGCATTTGATTTTAATGTGTGCAGATTATTGGAAACTGAATATTGGGGTTACTTGACACCAGAAGCACATGGAACGTAATAAGTCAACCGGCATTTGTTTTCCATCAAAAAGGAAAATATCACCACAAGGAAAAACTTGCTATATATGGTTTAGATCACAGTACTGTTGTTCTGGCTCTGATGAATGGAGTAGGGGCTTGTCATCTATTTGGCAGATTCTTTGAGCAAATCCAGTGGGCCGTTGGTTATCCACATAGGTTTGGAGAAAGGCATGAGTAGGAATAGATAGGATTATGAATATCTTGTGGAGACGTTCTTCTGTCTATTAATGTGTCTTTAATATTTTTTTAGACGCTATTCACAAATAATAGAAGACGCCATTTTTCTCCAGCTTAACTTGCCGATGTAACTGCTTTTGATGTGGTATCATGAAATAGACATATCATACTTATGTTCTAAGTTCAAGCAGTCAAATCTAACTTTCATGGATTGTACCTGATTGTTTGGATGTATTCTATTGAGTCCTTGTAGTTGGTGGTTTAGTTTACTGCTTTTGGTGTGGTATCATGAAAGAGACATAGCATACTTGTGTTCTAAGTTCAAGTAGTCAAATCTAACTTCATGGATTGTGCCTGATTGATTGGATGTATTCTATTGAGCCCTTGTTCTAGTTGGTGGTTTTTGGTTGGTTAATGTTTTATTTTTGCATAGGGTGATTTGGGATCTTTGCTGTTGCTATGAACAACCTAAAGCCATCTGGAAGCCAAAGGGGTGTGCTAACTTTTATGCCTGAACTATGTCAATGAGTAAAGGTATATTTTCTCCTTCCAAGGAGAGTACCTAAGTTTCTCCTCATTTTCTGGGAAACATTTGTGATTTTAGGGATGCTCTTATTCTGAGGTGAGGAACCCATACCTATCCTGATTCCTTGGGTATATTTATAAAGTCTTTCTTTTAAAGAAAAGCCTTTATTCTCGCTGATTTGTGTCATTGAGATACTTCTTCATTCCCGCGCCATAAGCACTTACAGACGTGAAATTAGGGCCACGCATTCCGATTCTTGGTGTACAAAAGAAAAGGGCAGAAGTTGCCTTTTTCCAAGCTGCCCTTATTCCAGTTGAACATATTCAAGTTGATTCAGGCTTTGTACTTGCACCTCCTTGCACCTTTTCAATATTTGGGTTGTAGTTTGTGGATAGGATGTTTTGTTTACCCCCTCACCTTCGACATGGTTTTTATTTGTAGTGCAAGAAACATGTTCAGTCGAGGAATTTTATAATTTTTGGGCTGTATCAAATAATGGGCATACTAATAATTAAAAACTTGAAGTTTGAAAAAATTCAATTTTCGTTGTCATATTATGCTGGGAGGTAACAATTGGGAACAAATCTGATGTTTAGAGGATGATGAGTACTCTGGGCATGGGCAAAAAGTTGTATCTTCATTCTCAGATTTTTGTAGATATATTTGGTTAGGTTGGGTATGAATTTCTTCAGTTTAAAAAGGTCACACTCATTCAAACAAAAATTTAGAAAACCATTTGATTTATGCATTCACAAAAACCAATATAAAAATATTGTTTCAATGCGGGAATTAAATTAACTAACATCAATAGAGAGAGTCATGGCGGTGCATAGCCAACTTTTTGGAGTCCAGGCATGGTAAAAGTGAGTTGCCAAAGTCCGCTGCATTTTGGCCTAATGGTTGGGGCATTAGCAATCCAATGATTCAGGTTTAAACTTTGGGAGACATAGAGCCTAGATTATAAATTGGCTGAGTTTGCCCTGAATTATTCGTTGGCTTAGTTTAGTTTGATAGTGTTTATATAAAAAACATACTAATTTGTAATAAAATATAATTTATAATGATATATATATGTGGAGTTTTGCTATTCCTTGAATTTGTAATAAAAAATAATATTGTCAGTGATCAATCTTTCTTTTAATTTAATGACATAGCTGAGTTTTGTTGTTGCGGGAGAGATATGTGAGATTAAGTTTTGT
>JZKD02S0762051.1:0-14794 GCA_000966675.3 Picea glauca
TAAAGCAGCGATATTATTTTCGGAAAAATTGCTAGGTTTCCACCATTTTTCTTTGAGCTAAGTATCATAAATAGTGTTTTCATTTACATTAATAGTTTATTGTGGAGTGGGGATTGATTTCGATAAACAGTTTATTGTGGAGTGGGGATTGATTTCGATAAACTGTTTCTATATTGCAGGTATGTGTAACAATTTCAACATGGTTTTTATTTTTATTTTTTAGATTTTTGATAGGTTTTGTAATGTCCATCAATTTTCCCTCTTCTTGCTGATTTTATTGAGAGATTAGTTTTTTTTTTATCCGCAACATTTTTGTATTTTGAATCTTGATTTTTTGTCCTTGGGCTTATTCATGGCATGACTGTTTGAACATGCCGAAAGCTTTGGACCCTATGTGGGAATATGGTGATCTCACTGATGGGCATAATCGATAGAAGTTGAATTGCAAGTTGTGTGGGAAGGAATCAGCTGGTTGAAATACACATTGTGCAAATTCTAGGGCATGAAGTGCGAATTTGTGTAGTTGCAACTTCAGAAATCATTCTTGTTACAAATAAATCACTTTAAGTTATGGGTAAAACAAGAGATGAGAGGGAAGCCGTGAGAATTGAGCTTGTGATAGGAGTTGCAAGATCCAGGGGGTGCTAGAAGTGACAACTTTTCCTAGGCCTCACCTTCCACAATGCCCTCAACGACTTGATATTCTTTTGCTCTGAGAACCACAGTAGGTGCACAACCTTCTATTAGGTCCATGGTTAAAATAAAGTTGAAGCAAGAAGCAGATAAGCTTGTGGGTAGATATTTTCCATGGAATGACATTCCTTTGATCATTGTCAATAACAACCCATTCTATTAGTCTATGTTTGGTGTTGTTGCTATTGTTGGCCTGGGGTATAAGGCCCCCCACCTATGACGAGTTGAGAGAACCCATCAATCAAAATGAAAAGCTCAATTGCACTAGTAGATTGGAGGATCTTAAGAAATCATGGAAATTCATTGGATGCACTGTGATGTCAGATGGTTTGACTAATCAAAAGGGAAAACCCCTTTTTAATTTCTTGGTTAATTGTCCGAGGGGGGACAATATTTATTAAATTTGTTAGTGCATCCACATGTTAAAGATGTGGCATTATTATGTGAGTTGTTGGATGGGTTCATTCAAGAGATAGGTGTGCAAAATGTTGTCGAAGTCATAACAAATAATGTTGTCAATTATGTGGTTGTTGGTAGGTTGCTTATGCTAAGGTATCTAACCTTGTTTTGAACTCCCTGTGTCGCACATTGCATTGATTTGATCTTAGAGTATATTGACAAAATTGCTTATGTCAAGGATATTATTGAAACGGCTAGGAGCATCACAAAATTTATATATAATCATGTATATATGTTTAGCTTGATGAAACAATTCACAATTAACAGGGAGTTGGTGCATTATATAATCACACGTTTTTCCACTAGCTTCATATCTCTTCAATCTCTCTTAACTTGTATGTGGAAGGTGAAGATAATGTTCCTTTCAGATGAGTGGCATGCTTTATCATTTAGCACTAAACCAAAGGGGGAGGCCATATCTAGGCTAGTGTCATACTAGGAGAGTTTTTGGGCAGGAGTGGAGGAGGTGTGTGTTATTAGTTAACCTTTGGTAAAGGTTCTCCGTTTGGTTGACGGAGACATGCTTGCAATGTGCTACTTGTGTGAGGCTATGGATAGGGACAAAGTATCCATCTGTGCTTATTATGGGGATAAGGGGGATGAGGGACATAAGAAATGATTATTGATATGGAGGGTGATTGATGGGCGATGGAACAATACATTCTATCACCCCATTCATGTTGCAAGGATCAATGATTGAAATTATGCTATCACTTATGTTGCAGGGAAAAGAAGAAGAACAATCATTCAACAAGAGGAAGAACCAAAGTGGCTAGAGTTATGCTCACATAATGGGTCCAAATCACTTCTTTTGGTTCAATGATTGAAATTATGCTATCACTTATCAACACCTTCTTGAATTTGTCGACTTGATGATGTTTCTAGGAATTTAAGTTATGTTGATTAACTTATCAAATTGTCAATGCTACAGAAGCCTAAGGATCTTTATTACAACTACAATTGTCGTTGAATTCTTCTTGATAGTGGCACAAGTTACTGTATTCTTATGGATGAGTTGTTGAATGAGTGTAGTAGGTTGCTAGCCTATGTTCGACTTCTTTACAACATCCATTAAACTTCTTTACATTCACCAATTAAAATATGTACACCACCTTTATGGAATACTATGGGGCCATGTAATGTCCCCCAACCCAACCAAGGGACACTACGGTGTGTAATATACATAAAAACGAGATTTACAGCCAAATAATTTAATTATTTTACTGTTGGCCAATTTCTTGTAGCTTTCAACTACAAATTAAAATAGATTTAGCTATTGTCCATAACCACAAAAATAAAAGCATTTACAACATGTTAATAATCAACATGAAATGCAGCTAAACAACTCATTACAACAACATATAAATTACTTCCAAAGACATAAAGTTCATGCACAACAATTAAACACATAATTTAACATAACAACAAGATAAAACACTTATCTTTTCACAACATTCGTGCAACCAGCTGCTTAGGACGGATGTTCCACCCAACCATAGACTGACTGTTCCAAATCTCAACAACCAGTGACCTTCAAGCTGAGGCTAACAATCCACAAAAGAGGGTGGTCTCTCAATATCCACTCACAACTCATAAACTCTCAACCCAACTGATATTCTCGTACAACTATCCCGATTTTCCACCATCTCTCTTTCTCTTGACCTGTCCAACCCAAGGAATGTACCCCTTCCCTAATCTCAGTCCCTCGGGCGTTCCATTTTTTTATCAGGGTCTCTCTGGAACAGGTAGCTAGGAATCTCTCAGTTGGGAACTCAAGGGAAATTGCTGCTAGGAACTATCAACAAACCAACAACAAACAATTGTCATTTTAGGGCAACTCACACAGGAGTTCACTCTTCATGCATGACAACCTGGCTCTTCAGTTTTCGAGCTCCAATTCACTCCATTTACGCTCTAGCATGCTTTAGAATTCTCTCTCCATGGTTGCATCAACTTCAAGATATGTTTCTTGCTCTCTACTTGTTTCCCATGCACAAACTTGACTAACTAAAAATTGTTTGTCCCAATCCATACAAATTTCCTCTCTTTTTCTTTCCTTTCTTGACTCAAAGTCTTCCCCAAGCTAATTGTACTAAACCCCCATGTGCCAAACAACTTTGGGATGCACCCTCTTAAATGTATTCAATGAATGATTTTGGGAACACTCAATTGGAAATGGGAAGGTTCATATACAATAACAATTTTTAGGAAAATGGGTTAAATTAATATACATGGATATTTCCCCCTTGGACCCCTCTTGGTCATTATCCTAGACACTGCCATCTCTTGTGGATTAATTCAACCCTCATCTCTTGTCCATGTCCCCTTAGCAGCTGGCATCACATTTTATTATTAAAACATTGAAATACAATTAGCATATTACATCGCTTTGGCCATAGCCACACATTATATCTACATAAGCATTAATTATAATGGGGATCATAGTGGGGATGTTACATTCCCCCTTCCCTAAAATTGTGCAATGTCCTCGGTGCACTCTATGATGATATACATATATGCAAATTTACATCACAATACTTAGAAATACAATTTTTCATTTTAACAGCTCCAACATCAACTCCAACATCGGCTCCAACCAAAATTTCATGTTCTTCTCAACTCGCTGAATCAATGAATGCACCATTCATTTATCAGGATTAACTCAAGGAATGTACCATTCATTTATCAGGATTAACTCAAGGAATGTACCATCCGTTTATCAGGGATAACCCACAAAATGTACTATCTGTTTATCGAGGCTAACCCAAAGGATGAGCCATTATTTTATCAAGGTCCCCAACATAGTTGGCTAGGACTCTAAGATGTGGTTCTAGAACTCTAACTGCTCAAAACTAAGTCTTGCATTCTGTCTTCTTAAAAACTGTAAAAAAATTGCGGGTATTCTTCCCACATGTTTTCTTCATCCTCCCATGTAGCATCTTCAGGATCGTAGCAGATCCATTGAACCTTTACCATTCCTATGGATTTGTTCCTGAGAACTTTGACTTTCCGGTCCAGGATGCGTACTAGTTCCACCCGAAAATCTCCTTCGTGCTCCACTTGTATCACATTCCAATTAATTATGTGGTTAGCATTAGGCGGATATTTCTTTAACAATGACACATGAAATACATTATGCACTCTCATGGATGCAGGAAAATCTAACATGTATGCGACTGGCCCTATCTTTTTTAATATTTCAAAAGGCCCACAATATCTTGTTGTCGACTTTGGGTAGCTTCCTAATCTTAGCGAACTTCTCTTTGCCTTCACTTTCAAAAACACATGTTTTCCCACTTTAAAATCTTTAAAAACTCTGTTCTTGCTTGCATAATTTTTCTTCCTATCATGGGCAATCTTCAAATTCTGCTTTATCTTTGCCATTCGATCTTCCATTTCTTTTAACAATTCTGGCCCAACAACTGCTCTGTTGGATTATCCCAACTCACTAGTGTGTTACATTTTCTACCATACAATGTCTCAAATGGATTCATTTTCAATGAGGCATGATACCCATTGTTGTAGGCAAATTCAACAAAATGAATATAATCTTCTCACTTTGATGGTTGATCCATTACATACATTCTAAGCATGCCCTCAATTATTTTGTTAGTCCTTTCTGTTTGCCCATATGAATTTGGATGATATGCGATACTAAGATTTAAATTTGTTCCAAAACCCTTGAACAAACCTTTCTAAAAATTAGATGTGAACTTTGAATTTCTATCTAAAACTATTTCCTTAGGAATTCAATGTAGCCTAGCAACTTCTCTCATATAAATTTCTGCAATATTTGTTTCCTTGTGTGTAGTCTTTACTGGAATAAAATGTATTTCTTTAGTCAATTTATCCACCATCACCATGATGGAATCATGCTACTTCACTTTTCTGGGCAACTTAGTAATAAAATCAGTGGTAATTACTTCCCACTTCCATTTTGAAATGAGCAATGATTGTAGAAAACATGTTGGGTGTCTATGTTTTGTCTTTACTTTTGTCATTCTAGACATTTGACTATGTAATTAGCCACTTCTTTCTCCATTCCCGACCAAAAGTATTGGCTTATTACTACTGCAATTGTTTTCTAATATCCTGGGTGCCCTGCATATGACACATTATGCATCTGCTTCAGCACTGCATTTTTCAGTTCACTGGAATTCAACACATACACCTTACCCTTATACATGAGAATTTTATCTTCTTTCATCTCATAATAATTAAATTTATACTGAAAATTACCTTGTTGTAATGTCTCTTTTATTCTTAAATAATTCTGATCTAAATTTGTTGTTGCGACAATTTTGTCTTTCAAATTTGTCATGTATATGCTAATGGCTGCAATATGTATGTCATGAGCTTTCCTGCTGAGTGCATCAACCACTTGATTTTCCTTGCCCTTTATATGCTTAATTTCAAAGTCATATTCACTCAGAAATTCCAGCCATATAACTTGCCTAGAATTGAGTGTTGGTTGGCCAAACAAATGCTTCAAACTACAATGGTCTGTCCTTAGCTCGAATTCCTTACCCATAAGGTAAAACCTCTACATTTTCAATGCATGTACAATCACTGCTAACTCCAAGTTAATTATTTTCATGCTCTTTTAATTTTCTGGACTCATAGCATAACACATGATCCTTTTGACTAAGAACTCCACCAAGCTCTTCCTTGCATGCATTGGTCCACACAACAAAATATTCATTTGGATATGCAATCTTTAATATTAGTGCACTTGTCAATATTCCCTTCAACTGTTGAAAACTCTCTTCACACTTGGAAGTCCATTCAAATTTCACTCCCTTGTTTTGCAAAGAAGTGACTGGACTTGCAATCTTTGAAAATTCGTTTATGAATCTTTGGTAATAACCAACAAGACCTATGCATGATCTGACCTCTATCACATTCTTTGGCGCTGACCATCCTCTAATGGCCTCTATCTTCTCAGTATCAACTTCTATTATTGCTGCTGAAATTATATGCCCCAAGTAGTGCATATTCTTTTGATAAAAGATGCACTTACTTAGCTTAGCATACATTCTATGATCTCTTAAAACTTGCAACACCATTCTTAAATGCTACTCATGTTCCTCTTCTTATTTAGAATAGACGAGTATGTCATGTAAGAACGCAATCACAAACTTGTCTAGGTACTTCCTGAACACTCCATTCATCAAACACATAAAGACTATTGGGACATTTGATAATCCAAATGGCACTACCGTGAATTCATAATGTCCATATCTTGTTCTGAATGTTGTCTTGTTGATGTCTTCTTCATTTATCCTTACTTGATGATAGCATGATCTCAAGTCAATCTTCGAAAATATTCTTGCACCTTTCAACTCATCAAACAAATCATCAATTCTTGGAAAATGATACTTATTCTTTATGGTAACCTTATTAAGCTGCGTGAAATCAATACACAACCTTAAGGTTCCATCATTCTTCTTCAAAAAAAGAACCAAGACTCCCCAAGGTGACACACTTGGGCATATATATCCCTTCTTCAAAAGTTATTTAAGCTGCATATGTAACTATTTTAGTTCTGGTGTGCCTATTCCATAAGGTGTCTTAGACACTGGGGAAGCTCCTGACACCAAATCAATAGAGAAATCAATGTCTCTCTTTGGTGGAAATCATGGAATTTATCTAAGAACATCTTCAAAATCCCTCAAGACCGGATGGCCTTCAATGCTTTCCACTTTGTCTTTCATTGCCTCCTCCATATGGTTTGCAAACATCTGACATCCCTTTCTGAAACTCTTCTTCAACTACATAGCTGAAATCTCTCTAACAACTACAACTCTTGGAATGCCTTGAATATTGTCTTACTTCCCTTCCTCATCAAGACATGTGATTGTCTTGTTGTACCAATCTAGGATAGCATGCTGTTTTTCCAACCAATCCATGCCAATTAGAAAGTCATATGAACCCAATGGTATGATGTTTACATCTACCTTCATGTTGAGTCCGTTCATGTCTATTTGACAATCTTTAACCAATTCATTGATCTTTCTCTTAGCCCTTGTGGCTAACTGAACTAACCAAGATTTCTTATGCTTACTTCTTTGCAAGTGACATCTTTCAACAATGTTAGAATTTATGTAACTATGGCTAGCTCGAGAATTAATCAAAATTGCTATGGGTTGGTTGTCAATCTTACCTTCCACTTCGATCATGGGGGATTGATATTCAACTTACTTGTTGTTCAAGGCTGCATAAATCCTTGGCATGCTTCCTCCCATGTCATCCATTGTTTCAGCCTCTTGAATATTGTGGGCAATCCTCGTTCTTTCTCCTTTGTGAGGGAAGTCCCTATATAAGTTATTTCCCTCACATCCCCAACATTGAATAGGTTGATGTCTTGGCCTTTTCCCAAATGAATCTGCATTCTTTTACTCATTTTGGGCTTCCTAGCTTTGTTAATTTGTTTGGGAGTTATTTCTGAGAAAGGGGTGGCTTAAAACCTTTCTTCCTTTGATCTCTTTTTCCTTTCATCTTGTCATTCCAAGCCTTTTGGAAAATTGACCTTGCTCTCCTTATGGTTTCCTCCAAGGTCTTGAGATTATCATATTGTATCTTGTCACTATAGAAGGAGGGTAACCCATTTAGAAACCTTTGGATTTTGACTTTCTCATCTTTGATGAAGTCAACATACTTCAGCAATTCAAAGAACCACTTCTCGTATTTCTCCATTGTCATGGTTTCCAATTTGAGTTCAAATAACTCTTTCATCTTTCTCTCATAGTAATGCTTGGACAAATATTTCTCTTGGAAATATCCTTTGAACTTCCTCCATGATATCCTTTTCTCTTTGAGGTTCTTGACTTGTTTAAGTTGATCCCATCACATGGCTGCATTCCCTTGCAAGTGGTAGGTTGCTATTCTGGTTTCTACCTAAGATGGGTAATCATGCAGCTGAAAATATTTCTTCATTTCCAACATCCAAGCCTATGCCTCCTCTTCTTTCTTGTGTTCACCATTGAAAGTAGGTGGCTTAATTTTCCTGAGTTCACCTTGCAAGATGTCTGCCTCATGCCTTCTTCTTTGTCTCCGAACATGGGACACATTTGGGTTGCTTCCTAGTCTTGAAATTGCATGAGTTCTTCTAGTGGACTACCTTGAAAAATGATGGTGCTTCCTCATGCTTCTAAACTTCCTATCATTTCCATGATCATCCCTTTTGCTATGGGATCTAGATGTTGATACTTGTCTATCACTAACTGTTTGTTTGGTGCCAGAATATTTGTTGATTTTCTTATGCAACATGTTCAAGCTCTAAAGTATCTCTTCCTGAGCCTTCATAATCCTTTCATTATCATCTCTGTATCTCTACACTTCCCTATGCAGGCTTCTCATAGTGACAGGCTCTTGCCTATCTCTTCTTCCATCTGACTCTGTCTCAACATTCTCCATGCTGACATGCAGACCTCCGATCTCTTCTTCATGGCTATAAGATCCTTGAGCATATTCCATAAATCCAGTCCTCATATAAAAACTAAAGTTTCTTTCTGTACCTCTAATTCTGCAAGAAATGTGCATGTAATAATTATTGTTAGAACATGTATATTATAAAACATTTAATTAATTATAATATATGGTGTTTCCTCATCAATTTATGAAGGACACATTGCATCAATTCACACTATGATTCATTAGATGCATTCATCTCTTAAATATATCTCCAATGGTTATACTCATGTCCCAATCCGATCTATGAGCTGGAAGTTATGGCTTCTTGAAAAAACCATTTTCACCACTTTCTGTGCATTTCCTCTACTAGTGCAATTTTACTGAAATTCCAACTTCTGTCAACTGCATAAGAAAATATGTCAGGAACCGGAATTTTTTTTGTATGAGACATCGATACTAATAACAACAAGGAATCCATAAAATCTCTCAGAATTTCAATATAATGTTCCAGTAAAAAACTACAACAATCTGGAATCTGCAACTTTGTCATTTTTCACTCTTTCCAAACTTAGAATTTTTAGAAAAACTGGCTATCTCTCAATCTATGCATTTATGGAAAAATTTCACAAAACCATAGTTGTTTGTCTTGATGAGTATATAAAAGGTTGACTAAATAAAATTCTCCAGTTTTGTGATCTAGGGTCACTTTTATTTCTCTGAAAATCTCAAAAATCCCCAAAAGGTGGCCCAGAATAGTGAATTTTGGCCTATTCCAATGTCTCCATTTCAATCCCCATAGGATTTATTCAGTTCCTTTGTGGGTTATTTTTTTCCCCTGTTTTTTGGACTCTCCCCAAGAGTTTCCGCTTAATCTGGACTTTTGTCAATGATCTGGACCTAGATCTTTAAAAACCAATATTTTGCAATTTCTGCAAAATTCAAGAAGAATTGGACAACGATCCTATGTGGCGCTTTTGTAGAACTCCTTTCTATAGAAAAAACCCATAAGTTTCATCCTAATTTGATGTAATTTTCTCTAGTTATGGACAAAATATGAAAATGGCTCCAGACTTGGCTCTTTTTTTGAAACCGTGGAACAAATTTGCCTATGTGCAATCTGCACCATTCATATCATTTTGGAAGCAATCTAGGCCATTGATCTACTCTCTATCGACCATCGACAACCAACGTTCTTCTATGGCGCGCACAATACTTTCCCAAACTCTTGACCCGGTCATCGATCATCAACCCAACTCCCCGACGACTGATTTGCACAATTCCAAACCGACCGATCTAGTCGTCAGTCGTTGGTGAATGGAACCCTCAACAACTTCGACCAATATTCGACCATCGACGATCAACGATCCTCGATGGTCGTCGAATACACTTTCCCAGATTGACCGATTTGACCATCGACCATTGGCTACCTCTGCTGGCCGACATGGAAACTTTTGACGTGGCATGACACATGGATGTTAATGTGTCATGACATGTCATCCTAAAGTGTCAACTTGGGTGACGTGGCATGGCACATGGATGCTGGCGTGACATGACACGTGGATGATGACATCATCATCCTCTTTCCCCTATTGACCATCGACCGATTCTCTTAAACGACCAAACATTTTTTTGAATCGACCGATGCCCGACCATTGACGCATTGGTCATCAGAGACTTCTCTTACCCAATTCGAAATACATCATCGAATTTGACCGACTTTCGACCATCGACCCATCGACCATTGACGAATTTTGTCGACGATTGAAAATACTTCGCCGGATTTGGCAGACCCCCAACCATCGACCATTGGTTGTCAGAGATGTCTTATTGTCAACCCAAACTCTTCGCCATTTCGGCCAATCTGTCGATCAGTCGTCGATGATTTCTCTTGGTGAACTTTAACACTTAGAAAAATTTTGAATTTTCTTTGATTGATCTGGGTTGTCAATTTGCTTCCTTTCACAACCCCCGATTTAATCCTGGTCTTTGATCCCATCAACCTTTCAAATGGTCGAATATTCATAAATTTTAAATTTATCATAGTGAATCTTGACCGTCAATCATGAGATCAAACATGATCTCAGTCGTTGATTTCTACAAACTGCTTGTAACTCTACAGGTGGTCGTTAAAACTCGAATTTCGACCACTCTAGATCAAATTTCGATTAACAACTTCACCTATCTACTCCATTAACCATCTCAAACTGTCTGAAGTCATTAAAACTCAGATTTCACTCACAGAATTGGAGATTTCTCTCTAAAATCTTTCTTTTCCCCCAAATCGGTCACAGACAAAATTTGCAACAATGAATTTCACCAATTCGCTATAGTTCGAGCCCATATAAGCCCGGTGTTTGAACCATAGCTCTGATACCATAATGTAACGTCCCCCAACCCAACTGAGGGACATTATGGTGCGAAATATACATAAAAACGATATTTACAGCCAAATAATTCAATTCTTTTACTGTTGGCCAATTTCCTATAGCTTTCAGCTATGAATTAAATTTTTTTTTAGCTACTATCCATAACCACAAAAATAGAAGCATTTACAACATGAAATGCAACTAAAAAACTCATTACAACAACATATAAATCACTTCCAAATACACAGAGTTCATGTACAATAATTAAAAACACAATTTAACATAACAACAAGATAAAACACTTATCTTCTCACAACACTCGTGCAACCAACTACTTGGGATGAACATTCCATCCAACCATAGACGGACTATTCCAAATCTCAAAAACCAGTCATCTTCGAGTTGAGGCTAGCAATCCACAAAAGTGGGTGGTCTCTCAAAGTCCGCTCACAACTCATAAACTCTCAACCCAACTGATATTCTCCTACAACTATCATGATTTTCCACCAGATCTATTCCACTTGACCCGTCCAACCCAATGAATGTACCACTTCACTGATCTCAGTCCCTCGGGTGTCCCATTCGTTTATCAGGGTCTCTCTAGCACAGGTAGCTAGGAATCTCTCAATTGCAAACTAAAAGGAAATTGTTGCTAGGAACTATCAACAAGCCAACAAAAAACACTTGTTGTTTTAGTGCAACTCACACAAGAGTTCACTCTTCAGGCCTGACAACCCGACTCTTCATTTTTCCAGCTTCAATTCGCTCCAATTACGCTCCAACATGCTCTAAAATTCACCCTCCATGTTTGCATCAACTTCAAGATTTGTTTCTTGATCTCTACTTGTTTCCCATGCACAAACTTGACTAACTAAAAACTTATTGTCCCAACCCATACAAATTTCCTCTCTTTGGCTTGCCTTTCTTAACTCACACTCTTCCCCAAGCCGATTGTACTCAACCCCCATGTGCCCAATAACTTTGGAATGTGACCACTCACACCCACCCTCTTACATGTATTCAGTGATTGGCTTTGAGAACACTCAATTAGAAATGGGAAGGTTAATATACAATAACATTTTTTAGGAAAATGGGTTAAATTAATATACATGGGTATTTCCCCCTTGGACCCCTCTTGGCCATTATCCTAGACACCCCCCTCTCTTGTGGATTAATTCATCCCCCGTCTCTTTTTTATGTCCCCTTAGCAGCTGACATCACCTTTTATTATTAAAACATTGAAATACAATTCACATATTACATCGCTTTGGTCGTAGCCACACATTATATCTACATAAACATTAATTAAAATGGGGATCATAGCGAGGATGTTACATGCCACCCATTGTAGTGTATGAATTCTAGGTTCAAACTTTGGATATGTCATCTTTGTGAAGATTCCAGTCATAATGTTTTGATTTCAAATTCCTTGGAATCGAGATGAGCCCATTTGTGTGATACTACCATATGTTTTTATTTTTAATTAGTTAGTTGTTTTTGTAAAGTACTTAGCCCCCAGTTGAATAACATCACATGCATAATACACATTAAAACATAATATTTTCCGCTTATTAATTTCCTGTAGCTTGTCAACTACAGATCACAAACAATTTAACCATTTGATGATACCACGTTTCTAAATGCATCTAACATCATATATTAAAACATGAATGCAATTGCTCAAGAAGACAACACACACACAACATTCATATAAACCATTTACATAAAAAAATATCATAATAAACACAACAGAGAACATATATGTTAATAGCTAACCAATTGGCTGTATACAAAGGATGAACCTACCAACCATAGGCATTGTTATTTATTTTCTATCAACAACAAGCCACTCTCAAGCCAAGGCTATGAGTCTGCAAGGAGATTCGACCCTCGGTCTATCCACTCTCCACACACATCAACCCAAAAACCTAGGTTCCTCTTTGTTCCCCACATCCTACAGAACCCAAATAATGGAATCCCACTTCACTGAACACAATCCCTCAAGCCTTCCCATTTCCCTCCAGGGCTCCAATATATCCGATTTATCAAGAATCCTCCCAGCTACTCCAGGAATGCTCACAATAGCCCTCACAAGAAACTTGAGTCATTTTCTCAATACAAAAATGCATCACATGCTTACAACCCGATTTATAGGCACAAAAGCCTCTTTTTCAACATAAAACATAGCCCAATAATAGCTTCCTTCAAGCCTAACATGGCTCATGCTCTTCTCAACACTCATCTCCTCTCTTGTTGTCCAAAATTTGCAAGTAATAACTACTCTCCATGCAAAAACATGAATGTCCCAAAAAATGCCCCCCCTTGGCCATACAAATTTACTCCCTTTATTTGCTTTCTTGACTTGACTTACACTCTTCCCCAAGCTGCTTGTACTCATACCCATGCTCTCCAATAACCATGGGATGTGACTCCTCACACCCTACCCTCTTACATGAGTTTAATGATTGGATTTAGGAATACTCAACAACAAAAATAAGGTTTACCCAAGAATAATAATGATTTAGGAATGTGGGTTGGATTAATACCCATGAATAATCCCCCCCTAAACCCATCTCTCTTGTGGAATCAAATCTCCCCATCATTCTTCATCCTTCTCGTATCGCGACCAACAATTACTATTTTGACTAATTATTTCAATGCACATAATATGCCATTTGGACCCTGGCCATATTAAACCAATACGAGCTCTTCGCCCAACACATCGGCTCACCATCCTAAATCACATTTATACTATTACATTCTAGTTCATGTGGATTAAAACTATTACATTATAGTTGTCTTCTTCACCGATTAGAATCACCTAATTCTTTAATTCGATGGAATTTGGTCATAGCCATATGGAGGAAATAGTATTTAATAAGTGATTTTCCTTCTTCAATTTGCCTGGCCTTCAATTTGAAATCATATCCTTCTATAAGTGTGTGCCAAATCTTGTCTTGGCGTGAATCTTTGAAATTTCCCTATGCCACCATCATTGTGGCTTTAATACCATGTTAAACTATAATATGCAGAGTATGTAAATAGACAAAAGAGATGCCTTATATCAATGTGCTTCAAAATGACATAGAGTGGTGTTGTATATATCTGCCAAGTCCCATTATTGTCATTACAAACTGCTCACCTAATTTACTTAATTCAATAACTTAAATGCCATTTATTATGTGTGACTCACTTTATGACATGACAACATTAGTCATACCATTTATTGTTCCCTAGATAAAATAAACATCACAAGGTATAACACACTAAACATATAAACACATCATTAATTATTACATTGTTGCATCTTGATACAAGTCACAGTGCTTTAGGGTAAAATAAAATAAAAATCATGATTTTTGTAAAAAGTCCATTTTAAAAATTACATCGTGGTGCTTACTAAAACTATAAAGACATTGGTGTGTCATGATACAAGGTGCACCACACTAGGGTTATATTAAAAGAATACCAAATGATGATCAAATTTTGTAAAATAAGTTATTTAAAAAATTGTTATGCGATGTACACTAAACATATAACCACACTAGTGTGTCTTTATGCAAGTTGCACTACTTTAGGGTTAAACAAAAAAACCCAAATTTTGTAAAAATGTCTATTTTAAAAATTAGTTTATGGTGCCCATTAAAACTATAAACAACCTAGTATGTAACTTTATTAGAGACACCATAATAGGGTGAAATATAGTTAGAAAATTTTCCTATCAGAGCACCCTAGGCCTATAACTGCACTTATACTTTAGGATACAAGGTGCACTACAATAGGGTTAAATAAAAATGTTACCAATCTGATTTCTAATATTTATTATCCACTTGTGCTTCCAACACCTTCAATAATTGGTGTTC